>CAEGAF010129950.1:0-34493 GCA_903067075.1 Micropoecilia bifurca
CACACACACACACACACACACACACACACACACACACACACACACACACACACACACACACACACACACACACATGCTAAAACCCTTTAAATACAAAACGAAACTAACTACTACTGGAAAAGTGATAACAACACAGAATATTTCTAACAGATGTCAATTATATTGTGAGAGGGTCAGAAGCTTTTCTTTAAAAAAGCAACATATATATAAATAAATAGAACTTAATTTTACGTTTATGGAATAGTCTGTCTGAAGAAACCAAAGAGAGAGGATCAATTTAACATTTTGTTAAGGTATAATGAAGTATATATATATAATATATTTCTATATATACATTTTGCCTGTTTTGTGTTTAAAGCTGTATCTGAATGGATGGTTAATTGGTGCTTAGTTGATTACAGTTTAGCAAATTTTCCTCAAGTTGCTCCTTTTCACTCAAAATTTTTCTTTATGTCGACATGTTCATTTTAAGCTCAAAATGAATTAAGTAAATCCTAAAGTAAACTAAAAAGTAAAGGCTAACGCAGCATGAAGTTGTGAAAGGTTTAATAGCTTTGGTTTCAGTTTTGTCTTGCCAAATCGTAGGAAACTCACAGCTTCAGCAGTCTGCTCCTCTTCTGTGTCCGCCCTGCAGGGCCTGTACGTGTTTATACATCTGCTTTTTTATTGTTTTCTTTTTTCCTCTGAGTTAGAAATTCACTAGCAAGAGGAGAGCCGTCCGCAACGCAGCTGTTTGGTGTTTGTGAACGATGCCTAATCGCCTGTCCATATGAGGCCGTTGTCGCCATTGGCAGCATATATAAGGGTAGCGCAGCCTCCCCAGGAATAACACTTGTAAATGTCACTAATGTAAACTTGTAAAGTTTGATTGTGTAAACAGCAACTCCTCAGGTTAGCCTTCTGAAAGTATAAACAAAACAGGGGAAAGAAGACGGGAGTAACGTAAAACAATCCGCGCAGGCCTCGATGTGTGGAAGCAACCGATAAAAGGAGAGGACAGCTCAGATTTATAGCAGAAATGTTGCTGCTGTGAGGCAACGGTGACAAGCACAACACCACTGAGCAGCGCTGCAGAAATAAACCTTAACATTAGTTTGGCGCGTGTGGAAATGCTCAAATATTTTATCAATGTTTGTCTGGTGATAATCTTGAAATATGTATTTATAACCCATAATTAACTATTTCAGCTATATTTAATATGTTAGGAGGTTTTTCTGCTTTAATATAAATAGTATTTATCCATCATTAATTTCTGATATAAGACGCTATTAAGAGAGGAAAATTCTAAAACTTTAAAAACCTTTGACTCGTTATATCCTTTCTATGTCCAGGCTCAGAAAATGCTGTGTGCAAAGACTGAGATCACGCAGAGACAACAGCGTCACAATAATCAGCATTTATTCAAGATAGATGCATATCACCAGAAAAGCTCATCACAAAACATCAGAGACCTCAGAGCACAAACAACACATGAATTTACCTGAGAAAAGGAAAAAGACAAAAGATTGAGATGACAAACAGAAAGCAAGAACGTCCTTGGATAAATTGCAAAGATCAAAATCTGATTTGTTTCTCTGTGTGGAAAGTTTTATCTTCTTTTCTTTAATTTATTCAAGTAAGGCGTATCTTTGCTCATCCAACCAGGACCTGTCTCTGACCCGCTCTCTAAAGCCATTTGTCCCCATTGTCTAAGGAGAGCTTGTCCTGATCTCCTGCTGGTTTATGGCTCTCACACATAAGTGTGAAAAGCGGAAATTTCCTAATGATTGTCTCCCAAACAGACAAAGGGCAAAGGACAGAGATCTTGGCAAACAATCTGCCTTAATTACAGGTGAAATAAAGGTCAAAAGGCCAGAATAAGTTATAAATTTTAAAATTATATTTAGGCTATTTCAATCAAGTCATGTTACATTTTAAAACTAGCTTATTTTAAATATATTTTCTTAACAACGCAGAGTTAGGGTATGTTTTGTTGGTGTTTTTTTAATAGTATTTTTATTATTTTTGTGGTTTTTCCATTACAAAACCGAGTTGAAATGTTGAAAATGAAATCTTGATAATAAAGATGGCATTCTGAAACTGCTGTGTTATGTCACAGGACGCTTCCTTGTTAAAAGACGGTGCTAAAGAAGAAAGTCGCTCATTTAAATGCAGTATTTGCACCAGGCTTAGATTGGTTTTGTACACTTGCACTTTAATCTCGACGTTTAATCTCATGGCGTTACTCTCACACAAAAAGGTTTTTCATTGTGTATCTGGAAAAAATTGCATTTACACTTCCGGTAGATTGAAAAGTCAAATATAAATGTAAACAATGCATGGCATGATGGCATAAATGTTTCCTACATTTCTTTAAAGCTGCAGTAGTATATAACTTTTATAAAACGTCTGTTTTGCCGTTGTTGTGCTTTGCGCAGCTGAAAACAGGTTAAAAGTTTGACATCATTGTTTCCAAATGTTTTTTTCAGTTCGTATTTACATGGAAGGGATTTCAATTGTGCTTCTCAAAAGTTTCACTCTGGAGCCAAATGTCAAACTTTAGAGATCTGTCTATAAACGAGACCAAAACATGTTTAATTTAATTTATTTCATTAGAACAGCACAACATTACTACAATTCCTGGCAGTGTAAATATACAGGAATTGGCACAATAGCTAAATTACAAGAAAGCAGAAAAAACAAAATAGATTTTTCTTTCAATGTGAAGCTTTAACGAAAACTGCAGGTAGATGTGTGTCTGGTGAATTTTTGGTTAAGACATATTTGTTTTTCATTCAGTGGGTAGAAAATCCTGAAGTATTGCTCAAGTAAGAGTAGTGATACTTCATAATAATACTACTCAAGTAAAATTAAAAAGTACAACATTGTAAAAATTCTCCAAAAAGTAGATTTAAAAAAACAAACATTACTCAAGTAAATGTAATTGATTTACAACACAACTTTTTCCTTTATACTGGACCTTGCAAACACAACAAAATATTTGCATTATTTTTGCTGTCATTGGTGTTGTGTAAAAACAAAATACATATATAAATATGTCTTTTTTTAATTTAGTTATGTCAAATTTAATCTTGCAATGACTGCAACGCCTATGTAACCTGGTTGTAATTCTCTTTTGTTATAATTACACAAAATGTCTTTTTTATTATTATTTGTCTAGTTCCTTGTCTTACTGAAACACCTCTGTCATTGTTTTAACCGTGTAACTTTAAGATCTGAAGCCCCTCCTTTTTATTTCTTCTTCTGTGATATTGTCTTTAAATTGTTTGCACCTGTTAGCCCCTCCCCTTTTGACATGTCCTGCGGGAGAGGTGGGTGTTTTATTTTTCCATCTAAATACATTCAGTTTATTTATAGATCTATTTAGTTAATTTTTGTTATATACTTTTGTTTTGTGTAGGACTTGGAGCGGTTCAGCCTTTAACACGGTTGTTTTGTCTGTATTCTCGTCACAAATAAACCGAGAATCATCTCTTAAAAGATAAACTACGTCACGTCCTGTTCAATCAATAACCAGCACAGCGCAGAAAAGGATCCGGTTACGCCTACACAAAAACCCTTCTGCCTTAATTTCATGCTTTTTCCAACTGGCCCAGTCTTTCCTCACACAGAGGGGGACCAAGGTGCTCAGGGACATCTCAGCTTCTAGCTACGCCCCTGTCGCAGCTTCCCCTGCTTCCGGGAACTATTGCGTAACACCAACGCGTCTCCGCTTCCTCCAAAGCAGCGGCGAGGTTTTCATTTATTCAGCCGAACTTTGGGTTTCCCGGACAGATACAGCATCTCTGCACGACTCCAAACAACCTCCCTCTCCTCCTCGCTCCTCCTCCTCCTCCTCCTCCCATCTGACTACACTGTACACACACGCACAGACCCACGCGTGCACGCGCACCCCCCACCCTTCCTCCACCTCCACGCGCGCGCGCGGACGCCTGGACGCTGCAGCGTTTTTAAGAGAGTGTTTCCAACCTTGGCTAGGAGGGAGGGAGGAGGCAGGAGGAAGGAGATAATGTCCAAATCCTGACCGTGTGCATTATTTTTATATATATAAATATATATAAAAATATATATTACAAAAAAAAACACACCTCAACAGCACGCTGATAAATAACCAATCGAATGGATCGGCGGTCCGGTGGCGAGCGCTAGAGCCCGGCCAGCGTGTCATTGCAGACATGGGTCGCAGCGGTACGGCACCTTTCGCTCAGCAGCTCCTTGGGGAGAGTTTTCACTGTCAGTCCTTCGGCGCTGGAAATGGCGTTGTGATGCTGAGCGCGGAAGACGCAGCGGAGGCGGATGCCAAGGAGGAATAGAGAAAATATATGATCACCTGCGCTTTTCTTTGGGCTGGATTTTTAGTAGCGGCGGACAGTACGATGGTGAATTACCAGAAATACATTACTGTTATGCAGCTGGCTCTGGGGGTGACCGCTGTCAACAAAGAACATTGTCTTCCACCCAGGAAGCGAATGTGGTGAGTATTTGATGGATCTTGGTGCGGATCAGGATGATGTGATGCAGGTTTGGTTGGAGGGTCGGTGGAGTTGGCGGTGTTGTTCGCCTTCTTTACGTCTGTCAAAATACGCTGAGCCGGAAAAAAATAGAAAAAAAAAACGTAGCCGGCTGATTCCATGGAGTGACATAATACTCATATCAGGCACTGCAGCCAGCCTGCTGCACCGTGTTGCAACCATCACACCTACGCCGTGTGCTTGTGCCTGAATGCTTTATAAAGTTGGATGTAGTAAGGGGTGAAGCCATGGCCTCATTCATTGTTTCCTCTCCTCATAACTTCATGTGTCCAACCCTCTTCCTGCTTCTCCCTCCTCTCTCCTCTGTGACTGATTAATAAAAAGCAAAGCATGAAACATCATCTTCTCATTTCTGTGTCTGTAATAAAACATCTCTCTGCCTCCAGCATGTGTTTGTGTCCTGTCTGTCCACCACACCAGTGTCCTCATTACTCCACTTTTAATGCAGTCTCCACCTTTCACTTTGCTTCTGTGGCCTTGTCTGTTTGTTTACTTGGAGGGCAGCTTTCCCCTCTTACTCCTCTTCTTCACTGTAAAGCGGATTGCTGCGTCGTGTCTGACACCGGATCCCTAATTATAGCTGGATTACTATCTTGTTTGAAAGCAAAGACGGTTAATTAGGACTCAGCGGTGCCTTGATAGTGATTTACACAAAGATCTCTTAGACGTGGCTTCATTGTATGAGAAGCTCTGCCGTTATCATCACATCTAAAACCCAGGCCCAATAGTGACTAGCTATTGGTTTTAGACTAGCTTTGTGGAAATTTTAGCATCAGTTTTTTACAAGATAAGTATCTGCTAACTATGATCGTGTTAATTTTGTCCACATAGGCTGTTTGTGCCAGAATGTATTGATGAAAACCATTAATAAACTGTTCAAATATTAATAAATAGATATAGATAAGATCTTAAAATTAATTAACAAGTCCTTCCAGAATTCTGTGATTTTTTTGGGGGGACTTTTGCAATTAAAGTGATGGATTTTGAGATGCATATTTGCAAAAAATGTGTAATATGTGTGCTTATATATAATGTTAAGTGTGACTTTCTGTTACTCTGTATTGATCACAGACTATAACTTAACACCAAGTAAGGCTGAGGAAGAGTAAAAAATACTGCCACCTGCAGGTGGGAGTTAGCATCACTTGCATCACTTAAACCCCAAAATTTGACTAATTTTGCGTGCAATTTTCAATAAACTCAGTTATTCATTAGCATAAAAAACTGCAGGGATCTGTTGATTTTTGCATGAATTTGTGCAAAACAAATGGAGGGATTGAAGGATGTAATTTACTGATTTGAATCTAGAGGGGAACATAAAAAGTTGTGGCGGACAGAGTTTGGCCCCCAGGCCTCGAGTTTGACACGTAAAGCACAAGTAGTCAAAAAGATGGGAATCTCCAGTAAAAACTAAACCACAATCCAGTACTTAATGTTTTTTTAATAACCCTTAAAAAGTAGTTCAGGATTTTTGAAGTGCGGTTCTGCTATGAGTTTATAAGCATCTTGTTGCCTTTGTTGAGTTTAAATCCAGAACAAGTCGTCCAGGACGCAGAAACTGATCTGGATCCCTGAAACATCACAGCAGGTTTTCACTGTTGTCTCCAATGGTCAGATATTTAACGACAAAAAAAAAGGAAAATCAGCAATCAGAACATGGTCCATTAAGAGTAGCAGTTTGATTAAAAGTAAGGCAGTGAAGAAAAAAATAATTAAATGTCACATTTCTACAATATTTTTGTTTTTGTATTTTTTGTTTTACATCAGAGTGTGCTGGATAGGAAATATTTTACATGCCCAGTTCATGTTTCACACAGGAAGATAATTGGTGGCGGACTGCCTCCATCTCTTAGTTCCCTGTTAACTCATCTCTGTTCTCTGTAATTCTCTTACCATCTAACACATCATGATGATGATTTAAAGGGTCATAAAGTGGCTTTTGCATAAATCACTGAGGTTTTCCAAGACTGTTTTGATCTTGGAACATGTTAGAGAAGCTCTTTCACTCTGGAAAAATCATTGGTGGTACATCACTTCCTACTTCTATTTCCTGTAAAAAAATAACAGCTTGTTAATTTGCACAAATGTTTTATACATGCAGATTATACATTATATTATACATGCTCCTCTCTTTAGACCCATTGAGCCTAAACAGTTATGTAATAGTTACTCAATCCTTTCTTTGTAGTTAAGTACTTTCACAAGTTATGAAAAAAATAGTAACTCAAATGCTTAAATTTCACATTAAGGCACAGGTTCCCAAACTGTGGGGCGCACCCCTAGGGGGGGCGCCGTGTCATTGCAAGCCGTCTGGATGGAGGAAAAAAAAACCCTGAATGCTGTATGCACTGGGTATTTACCTTAGAATGGCCAACTCTCTGTTATTCCTCTTTCAATTTGATACAGTAGGTCTTCCACACTTCCCATATCTGTGTCCTCTGTCACTTTTATCAGCAGTTAAAACTGTTTAATCCGTTGTTAACATGTGGTAACCTGTTTTTCGAGTTGCCTTTAAATGCAACTTGAGCGCTATGACACTCGCCTGTGCCAGCGAAGGAGACCTGCTGCTGCTGTGCAGAGCAACGCAAGTTTGTTAGAATCATGGCAGCAAACCAGCAAAACGCAAAGAACTTTTCACAGTTATTCCCCCAAACTAACAGACTGTTGAGTGAAGCTGTTGGATGCAGGTAGTGTTAGCTAAAAGAGGACTAGCTAATATCAATACAGCACCTTAAGCTTAACAAGTGACCTGATGTTGTCTATGTTCAGCTACGTACATCCATTTTACTGGAAACACTTTTAGCAGATTTTAGAAAATAGCTTCAATTCACTGGTTGTCAGAGTTGGTACAAAATGTCCTCCTGTAAGGATGAATGATCAGTACAGAATGTCCCATCTTTTTTTCTACCCAAAAATGTCTAGAGTTGAACAACCAAACAACAAAAGACAGCAGTACAAGAGGCTGAGAGGAGACATCACCTGACCCTGAAAGAAAATAATAATTTGCATCTTTGTAAATGCAAAGAAGTCGGTGACAACTTAAAGGGGACATATAATGAAAATTCACAATTTGCGTGTTTTTATGCTTCCATTTTGGTCACAACTGCTTCTAAAACCATCTTTGGCAATAAGATAATGTTTTATTGGTGTCTGGAAAATTAGGCGTTTCAAAACCTCTTGATTGTTAAGACACAATCAACAGGCACTGCGCTGTTACCTAGCAACCCAAGCAGAGCTCCTGGACAGCTGGTTTTACCACTGTATGCGCTACAATGGCTGCTGGAAAAGACAAGTTGTTGTTGGCTTACCATCCAGAAACCACTTGTTGCATTCTTGTTTGTGCAGGAGGCTCTACTTCTGCTTTTCAAAGATGTACAGTTTTACAATAGCACATCTGTTTCAACCATTTTTGGGTAATGCCAATGCTGATTGCAGCACCTTATTTGGATTTAAAGTGACAAGACGCCCTAACACAGCTCATTCTGAAAGCAGCTCAAAATCGACAGAACTCAGCAGATTAAGAATAATCTTGTGCAAAAAATGTAACAAGCATATTTTGTATAACCCATAGAGTTTTTCTAACCAGAAAAAACAATAGGTTGCCTTTAAAGATTCTTAAATACTGTTAAAATGAGCATGTAAGATGTTTTGAGATTAAAGTCATGCAGGACAGTGTAGAGCTGCACTGGTTCAGCTGATTAGCTGTTAGTTTCAGCTTCTTGGACCAACTAATCCAGATTCATACGATATTAAATGAAGCGCGGTCTCTACAGTGGGTTGCATATCAGCCACTTGTAGCCTTGTAGCCAACTCTCATTTCAGATTAAACTCAACTTAGCAATTTTTTAGTTCGATTTGACAAATTGCTCGAAAATCAAGCTAACCCCAGGTGGACCACAACCATGTTTATTTTATTGTCTGAATAACTAAGTTTTAAACCTATCAGCTTTCTTTTTGAATTTATATGGAAATTTTCCACTCTGTATATTTAAAATTTTCAGTCTCAATAAAAATAGAACTGACAATTAAGCTTCAATCTCAAACAAACATCCATTTTATTTTTAAACGGAAGAATTTGCAAACTATGAAAGATTAAAGGAGACGTATACATAACCAAACTAGAAATGTGTGAATAATTTAAGATTTATAGGTTTAGTGTAATTATGTTTTATAAATTCTGATCACCATCTCCTTTAAAAAACTCAACCCTGTGATGGGACTGAAGTCAAAATGCTGCTGTAACCTCAGCTGGGGGTCAGAGGCTTATCGCATGCAGCTTATTAGCTTTCAGTCTCCTTGGCTGATCATATTCTTTAGTCGTCGTCTTATTAGCCTAATTGCCCTTCGAGAAGAAGATGAGGGGTTTCACAGAAACTGGGGGCTCCTTTCATGTGTCAGCTCTTATTGTTGTTTTCAGCCTTCCATCTCCATAATCAAGCTTATTGTCAAAGAGGCTGTTTTGTTTCATCAGCAATGTGCTAATACGAAAGGGCCAAGTTTGTTAAGTAGAGAACTTTTAATAGGTTGAGTGACTAGCTGAGACCCGGGTCAGAACTAGTTGAGGATACATTTTGCATGAGGCTCTAAAAAAACAGATCCTTAACTGGTGTTTTGTTTCATACCGTGTGTGGAGAAATGCATTACACATTTGCTAAAGGGGGATTATTCAAAATTCACATTTTGCATGTTTTTGTACTTCTCTAAGAGCTTAAAACAACAACCAATTGTTTTTAAGCAATAGGTTAATGTCTTCTGCTGTCTGGAAGAGGAGCA
Organism: Micropoecilia bifurca; assembly: GCA_903067075.1. NCBI lineage: Eukaryota > Metazoa > Chordata > Actinopteri > Cyprinodontiformes > Poeciliidae > Micropoecilia > Micropoecilia bifurca. The sequence goes on from CAEGAF010129950.1 coordinate 9,306, forward strand.
GCTTCAAAAATCTTCACTGACAACCCAGCCGGTAACCAAGCAACAGGGTTGCTAGGTGATGGGCAGAGTTTGGCCCATCACCTAGCAACCCAAGCTGAGCTCCAGCACATTTGGTCAGCTGATTTTACCGCTCAATGTGCTCTACAATGGCTGCTGGAAAAGACAAGTGTTTGGTTGTTGACTTAACCAATCAGAAACAACTTGCTACGTTCTTGTTGGTTGTGCAGGACGCTCCGCTTTTGCTTTTCAAAGATGTACGGTTGTAAAACTGCGCATCCATTTGCAGCCATTTTCACGCTGCAGCCAGCAGGAATTTATTCTTATTTAGATTTAAAGCGACAAGTGATGAGAATAAATAATTCTGTGTTTTCCTTCTATCTCTTTTAGCTAGTTGCTAAGCTAAAGCAAGAGGAAAGGACATGTTAGGAAATGTAAATGAGAGCTATGTGTAGAGGAAAGGACACGCTAGGGAACACCCTCTTTGGGGCGTAACTTAGAGGCTAACTAACGAGATCACAAACTCTTCTGGGGTGCCAGTTTCTCTGTTACCTCCTAAAGGTGGCAGGTCATGATGTACCAGCTGTAGTTTGGTATTAACGAATGGAATTCATGAATTCACTGACTCTTCTTTAACCTCATACATCAAGAACTCAGCATAGAGAACGGATAATTCTCCACTCAATACACTCTGAAAGGAGCTCAAAACAGGCAAAACTAAGTACAATCTCATTACGTCAGAATGATTTTGTGCAAAAATGTAAAAAATAAAAAAATAACGCGTTCTTTACAGCCCACATACCAATCCTAAGCTGTTCAAGGTTTTATACGGTGTGTCTAGTCGTGTCAGTCTGGTTTAACGTAAATACAGAGGCTTTATATTTCACCTCTTCACCATTTTGTACTAGCCTTGTTTTCAGTCCGTTACAGGACATTTTGCACCAATAGTCGTTTCTTTTCTCCACTGGGGAACATTTTGTTCCCTAATGTTCCTCATTTACCTGCTTTGATAAGCAATAATTTAAAATAATTTTCTATAATCTATAAAATTATCAACTGCCTGTGGTTTACTTGTGGTTATGTAGATTCAATCTGAGATCTTAGTTTCTTATGTCACCTGTCATTTGGCAATCAGTGGAACTAATTAATGTACATTTAAATCTACATATAGGAGTTGCACATTTTTTGCTGACCATTTTTCCCTCTAAATTTATGAAAAAAAATGTAATTAAGCTTAAGAAATGAAAGTAGAAAAGGGTAAAAATGGCAAACGTCTGATCAGAAATGTTTTAATAGTTGAATTCACTCAGGCCCACACTAATTGTGACAAACTGTAACTACCAAACTGTTGCTAAATATTGCAAAATTAAAATGTCTTCTTTCATTCATCACAATGGAGTTTATCAGAACGGACGGTTCTTATCACTCTGCCAGAGCAGGATCCAAACTTTTCAATCAACAATCTGCTTTTTCTTTCCTGTAAAACCCTCACAAACCGAGTGAGAGAGCAGCTGAAACATTATTGCTCTTAACTCACCAGTCCTCGCACGATACAAGCAAATTTGGCAAAAACCCAGAGGCAGTGCGATGACATGAATGTGTTGTGATGTTGACTTGTAGGTCATGTGTGATTGGTGTGGATTTCCAGAGGTCAGCGGGTAGAAAGGCCCTGTAGCTGAGGCCCAGCCTGGGGGCAAACAAACTAAAAACTGGCGTCTGCATCAAACGCAGCATAAACTCACTTTGTAACAGTTTGTAGGGGACAAAACTGATAAAAACATCTAAATATCTGAAGGAATCCTTCTTTATCTTCTCTCTGCAAGAAATTGAAACCTAGCATTTTACATTTCCCCCCAGAAGGATCCTGATTGTTTTTAGAGTGCAGTAAAACTAAAAGATACCAGTCAGGGGTGTCCAAAGTGTGGCGCAGGGGCCATTTGTGGTTCTTGGATTAATTTTGTGTGGCCCCTGGCCACAGTTCAAGAATGGTACAAATTTGGCCATCTTTGGATTTGGATTGTCTGTGGCGAGTTTATATCTTCTTAGAAGGAATACTTTTTTTTTAGTTTTTTATTATTTATTATTACATTTGGCTAAGCAAAGGAAAGGTTGTAGAAGAAAATATTACTTACTTATAGGCAAATGTAAAATATTATTTTACTTATTGCTGTGCAGGAATTTTTTTAATTGGGAAAAACAGGAAAAACCCCTGAACACTTTCAGCTTTAGTATTTTGGCCCTTAGTGCAAAATATTTGGACACACCCCTGATAATAGGTGTTTAGACGTTGTTGGCACAGATGTGGATGAAGACAATGAGTTAATTACCTGTAAGGTTGATTACTTGATGTGAAACAGGTGAGTCTGACTACCGGGAAAGTTGCAAGTTAAAGACAGCTGAAGGGATTGAGTGGGGAATGACAAAATGAATACCAGAACACAGGAACAAGTCAGCACAGCATATCTAAACACTAAAGTCACCCAGAATACAAACTATTAGAAATGCAAAATTTATTAGGACTACAGAAACTAACCTGCATAAGATGGTGGCAAAGTAATGGATAAATTAAGCATATTTTTGTCACTTCTTTGTATTTCATCGCTTTCTTTTGAACGACTTACACAAGTCAAAGTCAATGCATTTGGTTTCAAAATCGTTTCTTCATCTCTCACCATCTCCCTTTTGCAGATGAGTAAAGACTCCATGTATGACATCCTAATTGCATCACTCAGGCATATTTTTGTGCGCATGTAAGACACGAATTGAGAAAAAATGCAGAGCTTCCTCCTTTTTCAGATGCTATTTATTCATTTTTAATTGACTGCAGGGATAACTCTGCTTCGTGTCTGGTCAAACGGTCCCAGCAGCTTCTCACAGTGTGTGGCGTTGAGATTACGCACTGCTCTGCCTGAACACTTGCACCTTTCACCCACCGGGCTTTATGTGTGCCACGTGCGGCGCTCATTAGAGGCAGAGCGGCTCTGCTTGCCTTTGATAAAGGCAGAGCAGCGGCAGCAGCTCTCTAAATTAGGCATGCTCTTTCCAAACAGATGTTCCTCTCGCCTGCAGTCTTAAAAAGCCATTCCCTTTTCTTTTTTTTCCTTTTTTTTGCACACAGCCCGAGAGTTGCTTTAACCTAACTTAATGAACTTTACACTCTGTTGCAAGCCTGCGAGGGGATTACAACAAGTCTATTTTGCTTTTGTTATGTTTTTCAGATGCACTTTTTCCCCCTAAATAATTATTGTGCTGCCCTTCTGCTTTATTTCTCTTTTCGTGTTTTAGTGTTTATGCTGCAGAAAAGCCCTCCGGATTGCTCCCCCCTGTTAAATGTGGTACTGGCAGCGGCCAAGTTGGGAGGAATGAAGCATAACATTGCGTATTGAGCTGCTGATTAAGCAGCAGCCATAATTGCTTGAGCTAATCTTAGCTGATAGCTCCTCTAAGACAGCCTGAGGGACAGCATAAAGTCCTGCAACTGATCAATGTGTTCCCCGCCCTCCCTTTGTGTCAACGCCTGGCTTTTGCTCAGCCTTATCGGTGAGCAACCTTATTAAACTCTGTTGTGGTAATCTGGCCATCAGGTTTCTGCATTGATCTCGTTTCATTAGCTTCTCAGGTGGTTTTCCTTTGTTCACACGTAGCAGCTCTTTGTTCGTCTCACATCCAGCAGGTTGATTTCACAACAGACGCGCTTTAACAAGAGAGAAAACGAAGTTGGTGATTAGCATCAAACCAGCCACCAACTGAAGCAAACCTCATCTTCAACATAAATGATCATAAATACATATTAAGAGACGATCATACAATTGATAACTGAAGCATTACTTTGTAGCAAAGAGAGGCAATTAAGTTGGTGGCTTCTGCCTTCATACATTAAATAAAATACCATAGAGCAATGGTTCCCAATGCACAGGTAACAGTTGTGCTTAAAATACACAATAAATCAAGTTTATTTGTGCAGCATATTTTAGCAATAAAGTGCTTTACACCATAAAAATACAAACACATAAAAGATACCATACAGTCAACAACTTAGAAATCCAGTAACAAGCATTACATTTTGATGAGCGCCATCATAAAAGTTATCAATACTCATCAAATATGTTTGTCGATGTTTAATTTATTATGGATCAAAGGCAACTTTTAAACAAATAACAGTAAAAAAAAATAGCAAAATTACAAATTAAACCCTTTGTGTGATTAAATGTGTCTAAAATAAATGCTAAAATATAATGTAAAAAAAAAAGAGTACAAACTCTGTTAGTGGTTGCTACAGTAACCGCCAACTGCCAAGAGCAGTTTTATATATATATAGCAAGTAAACATCAGGAGAAAATGACTTTTCCACACGACAAAATGAATTTGGAGAACAAATAAACCAATTTTGACAAACTTCACAACTGTAAAACTGTTAAAAGAAAACCCAGTTACACGTACATAATGCTAAAAGGCGAGGCAGGGCACTGCTTTTACGTCGGGGAGGGAAAAACAGAGTGTTGTTTTGGTATGAGGCCACCCATGGAGCGATCAAGATGCTCAGGAAAACCAGGCAGCAGATTAAGGGCTGAGGCTGCGTGTACGGCTGTCGCAGACAAGACTAATTTATTCCCAGCATTAACACTGGTCTGACGGGAGCTTAAAAGTGTGCAGACCTGGAAGCTGTTCAGTCGGTTTCATGGAAGCAGTACTTTTAACATATATGGAAATATTATTCTGCTTTCTTTGTGAATGTCAAGAGATAAGATCTAAGAGATTGAAAGCAAAGACTTGCAAAAGACACAAAGCATCTCTGTTAAACCAAACAAATAGAACAGGAAATAATTAAGCTAGAACGTGTTTTTATTTTTTAGACAGAGTCCAGCCATATTTTGTACTCTGGGTATTTACATCAGTGTGTTTGAATGGGTTTTTTGTGGTTCTCCACAGGGAAAGGAAGGCGGAAACATGTGGGAGAAGGTATATAGATGGCATCAGTTATGATCTATTATACAACCTTCATATTTTGCACATTTTTATTTTTACATTTGCGTCTCTGGTGCCTATAAAACCAGCCCAACAAACACCCAGTTGTTCTTTTGGGAGTAAGTTCATGTTATGTTAAATTAACATTTTCAAAAATCTGCTTGTTGTTGAGTCACATTCCAGGGTCACTGCGCCGTTTCCGTAGCAACCCCAGCAGAGCCCACTGTGTCACCTAGCAACCAGAACTCCAGCATGTTTGGTCAGCTGCTGGAAAAGACAAGTGTTTTGTTGTTAACTTACCATTTAGAAACAACTTGTTGCATTTGTGTGAATTTCAAAGATGTACGGTTGTGTAATTGTGCATCTGTTAGCAGCCGTCTTCACTTGCGAGTGCAAACGTTGAGTTGGGGGGGGGGGGTTGAAGTGAGTTAAATGTCTCAAAATAGGCAAAAATCTCATTAAGAATGATTTTGTTCAGAAAATGTAAGGAAGTGGGGGCACTGTGGCGTCGCAGGGGATAAGTCACAGGTTCGATTCCCGGCCTGGTGACCTTTGCCGCATGTCTTCCGCTTTCTCTCATCACCCACTTTCCTGTCAATTCACTATCGAATAAAGACCACTAGAGCCAATAAAACCTTTTAAAAAAGAAAATGTAAGGAACATATTTTGTTCAGCATGTGGTGGAAAAATTCCCTGAACACACAACAATTGGTTGTGTGTTCACAAAACGGGTTCCCGAATGCAGGAACGGAGAATCCGGTCAGAGTCGATGGGAAGATGGATGAACTGAAAAATAGGGCAATCCTGTCAGAAATCCTGCAAAAAGACTGAAAAATGACTTGGACTGATTCACATTTCACCCAGACATCAGCCCTGGACGTACTGGCAGAGCTGCAATGGACTGATGTAGATAAAAGCATATTAATGTGTGAAAATGGCCCAGTCAATGTCCACAGATATTGACAATAAAATCTCACTGAGATTGATCTATTTAGTAAAAGTGAGCAGACATTTCAATCTCTCGATGTGCAAAATTTACAGATATCCCACAATAGATTTGCAGCAGCTGTTGCAGCAAAAAGTTGCTTCTACATTTATTGCCTCAAGCGGGCTCAATATAAATTTATTATACATCATTTGGGGTTTGTACATTTTGTGTTGGTCAACAAACTAAAATCCCAATTAAATACATTTAGGTTTATGGTTGTAGTCTGAAGTTATGTGAAAAAGTTCAAGGTGCATTTTGTGAATTCAATTCGACTTTATAGTCACAAAATGTCACCAAAATCACTCTGTCCGACTAAAATATGTCAGAAAATCGCAAAGGTGTATTGAATTGTATCGTTTGCTGAATACCGCAATATATATCGTATCGTGGGCAGAATATTGTGTACTGTATCGTATTGTGAGATTATTGTATCACTACAGCCCTACTGTACACTCTAGTTAACAATGAATCAATTACTAAATTAACTGAAGATTATTTCAATAATCGTTTCAGCCATAAAATGCCAATTCCATTCAGTTGTGTTAAATTTTCTTTCTCAGACTTTGTCCCAAACCTCTGTCCCTTCCCGCCTTTATGGCCTCCAAATGACACAATTTGAAAGCAAATGCATTTCATCCAAGAAAGCCTAACAGAACCTATAAATGATTTAAGTGAAGAAGTCATATTTCTATTGCATTTCAATGTCACCAATCTATCATACCTGCAGATTTGTTAGAGAGGATGAAATCATTCAGTGCACACATTATATCAGAGTCGGCAGCGTTGCTGGCACTACGATCTGTTGTGCCTTTGAGGTGTTTTGGCTGAAATCCACCTCAGAATCAACATCCAAGAAACCGGTCTGTGAATGCGCAGGACTGCAGCAGCTTTGTAATACAGTCCAAGCAGATTTTCTCATTAGTCATGTTTGCTGAATTGTTTATGAGAACCATCTGAGGTCAGCTGTAATTGACCGAACGTATTGTTGAAGGGTTTTACTCTGCATTTCTAGCCAGTAAGCACCTCTATCTGCCTCAGGCAACTATTGAATTAATGCAGATAGAAAAGTGGAGGGTGCTTTTCTCTTTCTCCCCCATCGCTGTTCATCTTTTCCTCCCATAATGTTTCATATGTTCAGACCTCTGCTGCTCAGCATATAAAAGGATATCTATTAGCCTAGGTAATGCTAATTCATTATTTGGTTGGATGAGAGCCAACTACAACTCCATATGAACACAATGAACTCTACCAGCAATCCATTTGTTCGTAAACTAAAAATGGTTCCTTTTTCTGATAAGAATCAAGCTGTTAGTTTAATCTCCAGCTCATCATAGTAGCAGTTTCTCATTTCTTACAACAAATTGTAAAATCCTATTGGACTTGCTCGTGTCACATCATTTAAAATTAAATGTATTTGTGTTGAAGCTAATACTCCTCATGTCATTGCTTTAGTCTTTGCATACAGTGTTGAGATAGTTCTCAATATCTATTTTAAGGTGAATTTTTCCATCGCCACATTTCACTATTATCAGGCTTGGGTAGTAATTAGTTACATTTACTTAATTACTTTTACTTTTATGAAAAAAAATTACTTTCAGGACTATTTTTACTACGCTATATATTTTTCTTTTATTTGAGTAATTTTATTATGAAGTGTCGCTACTTTTACTTGAGTAAAATTTGAGCAAAGTTTGAACCAAAAATTCACCAGACTCAGAGATGGTTTTTATTAAAGTTTCTGAAGTTTTATATTCAATGTCTTTTTCCTGATTTTGTTATTTTTTGTAACTTATATGAATTATTATTATTTTCATCCTTAAAATACCACAATTTCCACTTAGCTTTATATTTTGGTCCATCTAATTGTGTAATTTTTAAATATTATAATTTATATTTTGATCACTTAGTCGCTACTTGAGCAGACCTTTTACCAAATACCTTTTTATTCTTATTTGAGTAATTACTTTTACTTGAGTACAATTTTTGGGTACACTACCCACTTCTGACTGCAATATGATATAATGTCTTACTGGTAATATCTTGAGATGGTACGTACCTCAGGGACAAGGTAAAATGCTTGGCTTTTTATGTCTTTAAATGTCTCTCAGACATCTGACTGGAGAGAACAAAACACTAATTTAACAAAAACTTGTCCAATGATTGATGTTTAATGTGTAAAGTGTCTGCCAATCTTTATTTTAATTACACAGTCAGTAAGTCACTGAGCCATTAATAATTCTCATTACACTGAAACAATCCAAGCAAATCATGGTAGGATAAATTATCTTCCTGCTCAAATTAAATCTTTAAACACAATATGCAAAACAAGTTACAAAAAAATCTTTAAAAAAATGTTCTCAATAGGTTTTCAGTGCCATTCAGGAAAAATAAATACATTTGGTAATTCTAACTAACCAAGAAAAGTTTAGTATGATTTATCTTAAGACAGTGAGAAAATAATTGTCCGTATGTTTAAAAACATATGGACAAGAGATACATATGCATTTATTTATTCTATAGTATTTAAAGTAACAGAGTTTTTTGTTTTTTTAAAAGCTTTGGTTTTTTTCTCTTATTTATAGAAGTGCGTCACTTTTTCAGAATGCAGCTGTCCAGCTTAGACTTTTAATGTAAAAAGTTTTTTGTTGCTCCTGTGGGGAGTAATTCTGCAGCATAAATTCATGCAGACTCTGGGAAAATATATATGTATGAATATATTTCGGTTTGCTTTAATGATCTGGTCCTTTTTATAAAAAGTAGCAGGCAGACCTATTGCTGTGCATGTCAGTTCCTCAAAGCCTGACTCTGTGTATCCCTTGTGGGCTGGGCAGACCTTGGGATCTCCCAGACTGTTCTGGAAACTTTCACCAGGGACGGGAATGTCCGTGTTCCCTCCTGGATCTGCTAGCTTTGACAGTGTTTCCCAGTCCTGGTACTCAGGCACAGAGTCCTGCGTAGTTAAGATGTTTTGCTACTTTAGCTTTCCTGACTTCTTTTGATAGACGGTTAATATTGAACTGCAATCATTTGAATCAGGTGTGTTGAAAAATGGAGGATATGGAGGAAAAACACTGGAAATCATTAATCCAATCAACTTTAGACAAGTGGAAGAGGATGGATGGATGAATGGATGAATGAATGAATGAATGGATGGATGGATGGATGGATGGATGGTTGGTTGGATGGATGGATGGATGGATGGATGGATGGATGGATGGATGGATGGATGGATGGATGGATGGATGGATGGATGGTTGGTTGGTTGGTTGGTTGGTTGGTTGGTTGGTTGGTTGGTTGGTTGGTTGGTTGGTTGGTTGGTTGGTTGGTTGGTCGGCTGGCTGGTTGACAGCAGGATGGACGATTGGTTGGTTGGTTGATTGGATGGGTGGGTGGATGGATGAATGGATGGATGAAAGGATAATGGATAGCAGGATAGATGGATGTTTGCATGGAAGAATGTTTGGGTAAATGGTTGGTTGGATGGATGGTTGATTGGTGGGTTGGATGGACGGACCGACCAACCAGTGATATTTTCTGTCCTGTCTCTTTAAACGCCATTTCTGGCCTCCTGCAGCGAACATCCTGTCTAAATCCACTGAATGTGATGTTTCTACTGGACATTCTTCTTGACGTTCCTCACTGCCCGCCTTTGGCTCTCTGCGCCCGCAGTACTACTCTTTCTGTGTTCCTGACCGTGTCTTTTCCTGACCTCAGGCATCACCCCAGCCCGACTGCCGGCTCCGTTACAGCAGCCTCCTCCGCGAGCACCGTTCAGGGAAAGCCATCACTCCGCCGCATCAAGGGCCGCATCCACCGGAGCAAGAGCCTGGACAGCATCGACCTCCTCGACTCCAACGTGAGTAAACTGACTGACACGCCGACATTATCTATTAATGAACTATATCGATTGCCTCCATGACCAAAATGTACAGACCTGCAGACGAAGATAAAATTAATTTCTGATGGCTGGAGGCGCTCAGTGCTGACACAGCCATCATGAAATAATATGCCACCTAAACAAAGTTGCACAAATCGTAATCCTGTCACTGGGTCACAAAGAAAGCACAACTATGAACTGTTATTTTTTGCAAATGATATATATACTTATATAGCTGGATGTTGAGAAAGCTTTTGATGAGTTTGTTTTGTGGTTTTGTTGGAACAAATTCTGAGTTTGCTGACATTAATTTCTTAGATTTGCTCATTTTTCTCTTTATAATTTTTGTTTAGGGAAGACAGCTCTATGCAGAAAAATGTGTTTAAAGATGTTTGAAAAACAGTGAAGATGACCCACTATGCAAAATTTCAATTTTGCATAATGGTTTTGTTATATTATATGTTCAATTCAGTATAATTCAAAGTTCGAAAATATTTTATTCCTCCCAAAGGGAAAAACAAATGTAATTAAACTACACTGGGTCTAAACTGCTCATAAAAAACAACCCAAGCGCTTAAAAAAACACAGTTGTTTTTTGGCAATAAGTTAAAGTTTTTTGGTATTTTGAAAATGTTTCATAAATCTGTTTATTGTTAAGTTACATTTGAGGGACACTCCGCCGTTACCTAGCAACCCCAGCCAAGCCCAGCCCGTTGCCTAGCAACCCAAACGGAATTCCAGCAGGTTTTATTTATATTTTAGAAATTAGTTAATCAGCCAGACTTTAGTATAAATTACTTGTAATTAAAAAAAATTGGTTTTTTTTAATAATTAAGTACAAATTATTGAAATAACTAATTCAATAATAGGCATATAAAGACACATTTCTAAATCACTTTGTAAAACCAGTCCCCACAGGTAAGGTCAAAATTATTCATACCTCTTGTAGTTTTAGATTTCTGTTTGTTTCTTAAGGAAAATGTATTCTATCTGTTAAAAAAATGGTAATTAAAACTTAAAATGTTTGAAATTATTCATTCCAATTTCAACAATATGAGGAAAAATCCTTTTTGGGATTGTCTTATTTGTCCGGGCCACTTTGGAGCATGACTATTTTCCCAATTAGAAGAAACAGCGACTACTCTAGATATAAGTCTTAAATTTGGACTTAAATGTTTGTATGTTTGAAGAGTTCAAACTGCTTCCAGTGATGAGACATTTTGTATATTCTCTTGTTTTGCACATGTCACAGCCCAATATTGCGTGGTTTCAGAGAAGGTCATCCTTTAGATCATACATAAAATACATGATCTGCAAAGATCATGCTATGTGAAGCATAAAACAAAAAGAGGAGTCCAAAATGATTATAAAGCTCAAATCTTTCTTCAGCTTCAAAATTCATCCATCCATCTTTTTTACACCCTTGTCCCTTGGTGAGGTTGGGAGGGTTGCTGGTGTCCATCTCCAGCTAACATTCTGGGCGAGAGGTGGGGTCACCCTGGACAGGTCACCAGTCTGTCGCAGGGCAACAGAGACAGACAGGACAAACAACCATGCAGACACACACTCTCACCTAGGGGAATTTGGAGAGGCCAATTAACCTCACAGTCATGTTTTTGGACTGTGGAAAGAAACCGGAGTACCCGGAAAAAAACCCACCATGCACAGGGAGGACATGCAAACTCCATGCAGAAAGACCGGGGATGAGAATCGAACCCAGAACCTTCTTGTTGCAAGGCAACAAGAAGGAAACTGCGCCACTGTGCAGCCCACATGTCACAGCAGATTCTGTAAATAGAAAACAACATAAGAAGAAGAAATCAGATTTTCCACCAACAGTTTGTGTCACAAGACACTTCAAAATAATGTTATTCAGTTACAAATAAAGAGTATGTTGCAGTATAACATATTTTGGAAGAATATTTTTTGCTAAAAGTTATGAAAGAATAGTAGCTTATTATTATAGACCTACCATATTATACTAAAATGTGAGTTTATGCCAAAAGAAACCGCACGTGGGTTTAAAAGCACTGAGAGCCATGTAAGAATGAATGAACTATTAAAATTACCAGAATATTTCAGAGAAAAATCAGATGTGATCTACCAGACCAAAACTGGGTCTGTCAGCAGGATAGTAATTCAGAACATAACCCCAAATCCAAACAGAAGTAGCTCCCCAGAGACAAAATAAAGAGATCGAGGAAAAGTTCAATGGTTGAATTGTAATCAAATAAAAGGTTGGATTTTTAGGCATTTTTAAGCATGAGATTATATCGCTGCAATATAAAAAAAAAATAATAAGACTTTTTACACATCTTTATCAGGGATTTAGGTGAAACACATCAAAAGATTATGAAATTCAGCGGCTAAAATGATGCCAAATGTATTAGAGTGATTACTGTTTGGAATTACCGTAGTCTGCAGCTGCTGATAAAATTAATAGTGGATCTCATTTCCAACATGCACACACAATGCACAGGTTTTAAATAAAGACCGGATTTCCAAGGTTTGAACTCGAGAGGTGGAAATTGGAAAGTGCACAGATTAAGAGCACAGATTATCAACTGTGATGTGCAGAAATCGAAGCGGATCCAGACTCTGGTCGCACCTTGCTGTGGACCGAAGGACTTCCTCCTCTGGGGAGTTTTATCGTGTTGACACTTCAGCTGTGACCTACCTGACTGTGAATTCAGCTCTATCTTTTCCATCTCGTTAAAAGGATACAACAAAAGCCCCGAGCCGGATGAATTATTGATACAGGAATCGTTCGGCATTAGTGATATGGGCTTTTTGAGAGCGTGAGAGTTTTTTAATGCTCCCAGGGTGCATGCATTAAATTTTCATCGTTTCTTTTGCTGCTTTGCAGTTTAATAAAACTGCTTAAAGAAGATTTTATGTGTTAACATTAAGGAGCTTCAGCTGCATTTCCAGCGACTCTGGAGCAAAAAGAAAAAATTAAATCCAAACTCATTAATGTGGAAAACCTTTATATCTTTTGAAGACTATTTTTATCTTTTGAATAAGGTAACAGATTCGTTTTAACTTTAAATGTTTAAAGGTGACCTATTATGCTTCCTTGGTTATGATAGAGCTATGGCCTATACAAAACATGTTCACCACATCTTTTTACACAAAATCATTCTTAGATAATGAGATTTTAGTCTGATCAGTTCTGCTTATTTTGAGCTTTTTCAAAATGAGCTGTTTTAGGGCCTCCTGTCACTTTAAGTCCAAATAAGATGCAAATCAACGTTTACACTCGAAAACAGATGCACAATTATACAAACACGCATTTTTGAAAAGCACAAGTTGAGCCCCCAGGACAACCAACAAGGATTTTAAATGATAAAAACAGTCTTACTTTGTATTTTCGGCTGCACCACTAGTTTCTACTTTCATTTTTATGTAGTGTTTTTGACATTTTGTTTCAATTAAAATATTTTAGTACACTTGACATAATTCAAAATTATTCTACAACTATATATATCTTTGAAAAGCAGAAGTGGAGCATCCTGGGCAACAAACAAGAATGCAGCAAGTGGTTTCTGAATAGTAAGTCAACAACAGAACACTTGTCTTCTGTTGCTGCCTTTGTACAGCATATTTACAGCGATAAAACCAGCTGACCAAACATGCTGGAGTGTTGCTGAGGTTACTAGGTGATGGGCTGGGCTTCGCTGGGGTTGCTAGGTAACGAACAGTGCCTGCTGATTTGTGACGCTACATTTGGATGGTTTTTGAATGTGACTTCTCATTTTCTAGAGACCATAAAACATCAACATATTGGTAAAAAATTGACTATGTGGTGTTTTTAAGCTCTTGGTCTGTTTTTAGAAGCAGTAAAAACCCAAATGGAAGAACACAAACATTCAAAATATGGATTTTAAATAATAGATCCCCTTTAAAACGCCTCCACTTGATTACCTGCCCATGTGATTGTGAGTATTTGCTAACCGAGGAGGAATACAGATGTGGATTGTGAAGCTGAAGAAAGATTTGAGCTTTATAATCGTTTTGGACTCCTGTTTTTGTTTTATGCTTCACATAGCATGATCTTTGCAGATTATGTATTTTATTCATGATCTAAAGGATGACCTTCTCTGAAGCCACGCAATATTGCTGCGAGGTTTTTAATTTGTTTTACATTACCTACATAGATGGTGCATATTAATGATTCTACATGCACTAATGAGCTACATATTAAGGAAGCAGAGACCTAATGGCCCCCGCTTCATTATCATGGTAGACACGGCCTCCATTTTTCACTTTTTAATTTGTCTGACCAAGAAATAATTTCCTATCCATTTTAAATTGGTTCAGGGACCCTATCAGATATTGGTCTTTTGTTGTTCCTTTGCACAGTAATATTTCAACTTCCATTAGATTCCCTGTGGAAAACTGCAGGTTAAATATGACTGCAGCTTCACTGATGATAATGATTTTAACTGCAAAGTCACCACTGTTGATAAAATGTTGCACCAGCTTCATCAACAAGATGCATTAACTTTCATGCTTTGCTTTTATTAGGAAATAATAGAAAAATAATAATGGACATTTTTTATTTGTTGAATTATTGTTTGTTTGTCTAAAATATTGTTAAACTGTCCAAAGGTTAGTCTTGTGTGGAGTTTGTGTAAGTGGGTTTTTTCTGGGTTTTTCCTATTGCAGTCTGACAATATGTGTGCTTTGGGTTGATGTGACATTAAGGCCGAGTACAAACATCTTTATAAAAAGAAAAAACAAAACAAAAATCTCCACCACAGCATTTAAAAAAATAATACAAGGGATTGTTTTCAGAAAAGTTTTTATCCACCTGTATCAACACAAATCCTTCAATTATTCTGTCAATTAATCAATTCATCCAATTTTTTTTTTAAACTAGCATATTCTGCTGATTATTAATTGAGGCCTTTTTTGTACAATAATAGAAATATATTTAAAGATGCAAATGAACAAATAATTAAATTCCCATTTTAAATAAATAAATGTTTTATTGGCTAAAATTGAAGAACGTTACATTTCTATCCATGCAGTGTTGTTTATTTTTGGATTAACCAATTAATAAATGGATAAGAAAAGGTGCTTAATATTTTTTTTTTTTACAGAATTTGAACAAGGTGAAGCTGAAAAGCTACTTGAGGATTACTGGGTAAAACATATTTAATGACAAAGTTTTTTTCTTATTTTAAATGCAAAATGTATTTTTTTTTTTTACACTTTTTGCCTAACCACTGCTCAGAGCATGTTACTCTTTCAGTAAATGGCTTTTATTTTAGTCTGTATATTTCAGTTAACAATTAATTACTAAATTAGTTGACGGGTATTTCAGTAATCGATTAGTCAGTATCAATCGTAATTAATCCGATTAATCATTTCATTCGTAGATTTAACTTTTATAATTATTGAGATTTGGCCTTGAAACATGTATTCTGAATTTAGCAGAAGCCTCAAAACCAATATCAACTTGATTGTGATCAGTCCTAAAAATCGGTGGATTAAAGTGAAAACATTTGGATTATCGTGATTTACCTTCTGTCTGTGTATGGATATCCGTATGAGATCATCTCCCGTTGGGCAAATCCATCCCCTAGTCAAGTCATTTCATTTCTGTGAACTGCGTGATGGATGAATTTTTTTGTGGCTGTGGTGGAACAGCTGATTGACTGACTTACATCTCTAAAGCCATGTCACAAATATGAAAACAGCACATCACTGAGATACAAGCAGCAGTACAGGTCGGCAAAACATATCTCACATTGGGCTACACTTTATTTGAAGGGTAAGCATCAGACTGACATGACATAAACATGAAGGAGTCTTTATGAACGTTTACGGCTGCTGTCACGAAGTGTCATTTGGTAAATAATGACACTTCTGATGTAAAGTTGCACTAAAAGTTGCATTAAAAATCAGCTAAAAGTGTCAGCGCTGCATTATTAAGTAAATAATGCACTTTTAAAACAAAGATGCTCTAAAAGTTGCATTAAAGGTCAATTAAGTACCAACTTTCCATTAACTGGGTAAATTAAGTATTTGTGTTGTGTTAAATGCTGCATTAAAAATCCATTAAATGTGTCAACTTTGCATTATTTAGTAAACACTGCTACTTTTAATGCAGACTTGCAGATCTGTTGAGTGTCAACTTTGTTTTAGATGGCAAATAATTAAATTTTTAATGCAAAACTTCATTAAAACTTGCATTAAAAGTAAGTTATAAGTGTCAGTTTTGAATTACTCAATAAATAATGCAACTTTAATACTGAATTGCACTAAAAGTTGAATTAAAAGTCAAAAAAAGACAGATTAAACTTTGCATTACTTGGTAAATAATGACATTTAATGCAAAGTTTCATTAAAACATGCATTGAAAGTCCATTAAAATGGTCAGTTTGCATTAAAGGTGTCATTATTTATCGGGTGACATTTCATGACATCAGTCATAAATCTTTATGAATCTCCTTCATATATCAGCTTTGTGACAGTATCATGTCAGTCTTATGCACAAATAAAGTGCTGCCCATATTTGAAATGTAAAATTTAAATCTGGTTGCACTTGATTTTATTTTGAGATATCAAATTCAGGGGGACTGAATTCACAAGCACTCCACACGTCTCACATTTTCACTATAAATAATAAAGCAGGCTCTCTTTCTCTCAGTTTAGTCTTCACATCCCATTCTGCTTTGCTAGTCTTCAGTAAGTGACTGAACAAACTGTGCTCATTTGTTTTTACGGCCTGCCACTCAGAGGATGCTTCACGCAGCTCTAGAGGCCATGATCTCTGCAGGAATCCAGAGTTCAGATGCAGACTTCTGCCTTTTCCACTCTTTCCCCTCTTCCCTCTCTCGCTCTCTCGCCATAAATATATATATTTTTTGTCCAGGCAGCGTGTGCACTGGAAGAAAACTTGCTGACTTGCCCAAACTCAAATGCAGCTGATGGAGGTAACGGTCCGCCTTACAGTGAGTGATGAGCCTGCAAGATGCTGAGCTGAGGAGCGCTTTCCATTGCATTCGACTGAAATGTCACAACAGACACAACGATGCTAGCTGGATGACGAGGTTGCCTGTTTCAGCACACAGCTGAAGCTAGCGTATGAATTCACGTCCGCAGCCATCATTGCTCATCACTGTGGAGCTAAATAATCAATAGTGGTTAAGACTTTGTTTAGATCGATTGCTTTTTTTTGATTGCTTTACTCTCCGGGTTGTCCGGGGAGGACGTTTGGCGCGGGGCCGACTCCTGCTGTCATTTGTGTTGGCAAACGTTGCACTTGTTCACAGAAAGCTTGAATCAAATTTTAGTGCTAAGGCTGCAGAAAGCCCCTCGGAGATAAAGCGTGGCGGCGGCGGTGGTGGTTAATAACAGCCTTCAGCACAGCCAAAGCCTTTGTTTGTCACAGGAGCTATTATTCTGGGTTTATTGACAACGCTCCATCTCATTTTAAAGATGCTGCATTTACAGTATGGTGTTTATTTATTTATATAGCTTTAGAGAGATACAGTGATCTCTCTGTGCGCCGTTCACTTCTGAAATTTCTTGTGCTTAAATTTTATCTGTTCTGAAAATACAAACCCACTGCTCTGAGGTCTCTGTTCCAGATGTTAATTATTTTTTTGTAAAACCTTTTGCTAATTTTAACTGATACAAATTCAGCATGGAAAAGATTTCCAAAGTTTCCAAATCCAAAACTAGGAAAATCCAATCAATAACAATGTAAAATACGATAAACATGTGATCAGTATAAATAGTTAACACGTGTGATATAATATTCAATAATTTCACTGAACTCCGATCTAATGAACTCGATTTAATTTAATTTAATTTAATTAAGTATTTTTGAATCGAATTGAATTGAATTTGAATTCTAGCTAAGCAACTCACTCACTCTTTTGTTACCTAGCAACAACCTGTTGAGTAACTTGCGCAGCAGCGGTTTCAGGTTTGTGCCTCATAAAAAACTGCAGCACAGAGTAAAGACTGTGAATAAAACGGGAAATGTCACGCCACCGGATGGGCTGTATTTCATATATCTATAACAAAAAACTAATCAATATTTATCAATATATATACTGATATGAGGCTTACATTGTGTTGCGTCCATGCAGCATTTCCCCCTAACAAACAAATGTTGAAAGCAAAATAAATAAGCAGAGTAACTTTTCTTGTACTTCCTGTTATCTACTAAAAGTCTTGCTCTCGCTCACTTTCTCGCAGCCTGAATTAACAACGGACAGGTTCTGACATGTTTCCTTTAAACTTCATTAGTTTATCCACTCATCTGCCTCTAATTAGAAAAAAGGAAAGAAAGAAGGAAACGGGCATTTATTCAAAAGTTTGTATTTTTCTTTTGCTTTTAGAAGGTTTGAAATAAATGTTAATAACTGGGTCTTTTGGTAATTAAAAATGTGTAAAAATAAGTTTTTTAAAATTACAAAAACCATAAATTAAAATTAAAAAATAATGTATGTCCAAATAATTAGAAGACTATGCTAAACCTGAATAAAATAGCAGAATATTACCCTTGTTGTCCTACAAAAATTAAATTCAGGTTATTACAGCATCAGGCATATAGTTCACACAAAAAGTGTAGATTTAATATATGCAAGATTAACAATAACAACAATAGTAATAATGTTCTGTACAAGACTTGTGCACTTATTGGAATACAAATATTGTATTCACAATCTTTCAAATATGCATAATGTGCATGTGTTGAACTTAAAAAACACAACAGACTATTTTACAATACAGAATATCAGTGGAGGAAAAAATCGTGTAAAGTATAAAACATAAGAGTTAGACCAAAAGACCTAAATCTTTAAAAGGACCTGGAACGTCCGTCAAGTCACCTTAACCTAGAAGTATTGAGGTTCACTGACAAAAAATATTATATTTTTCAGATTCAAAAGAGCAAATCGAGATGAATTTATGATTTTGGTCACAAACCGAACGCTTAAGAAATTTGTGAATTCAGAGATTCCCATCTTTTATCCTTTAAGGGGGTAAAAATTAAAATCTGCTTAAATAAATAGCTTCTATTTGTTGGCTTGGAGTCATTTGAAGGTTGTCTTTTTGGTGTGTTTTCCTGATTTTCAGACATACAGTATCTACTGCATGTTCTGCTCCCTCAGCTGATTTAAAAAATGTTACAGTAATGTTTGCTGCAGAGGCTTCTACCAGGTGAGCTGCAGAGAAAAGCTTCAACTGTATCAGCAGGAGCAGCGGCGGCCATAAGCCAAGATGAAAAGCACAATTAAATTAATTACTCCATAACCGATGAGGATCAGTCACCAGCTGGGTCTGAGGTTTGCACTGGTCAGAGTCTTAATCCCTTATTAGTTCTGCTCGCCCTGTTCCACTTTTCAAATCTTATTCTTGGCTGCGGTCTTCCGCGGACAGAGGCTCTCCCCTCTAACTACCACAAGCGCCACAAAAAAGGGTGAAAAAAGCCCCGGCGTAAGCACTTATCCGCTGCTCAGTGTTGGAAAGTGCTGCAGATGCATTTACAGAGAGAGCAACTGCAGCTGAATTAACCAATCTGCATATTCAGAGGGCCTGTTATGAGGGGAGGTTGTTCCTGTGCGATGGAGGGCCGTACCTGAGCGGGGCACACCGAGGCGGCAGAGGATTTATCACCAGCGGCCCTGCAGGAGAGGGGGAGGCGCTGTGATTGGAGCGGCTGATTTCCTCTAAGTGAGGCAAGTCTGTTATGTAACAAGAGTCGATTGGATTTTTTTTTTTTTTTTGTCTTTTTGGTGATAAGCAGCGGAGGCTTGGTTGTATTTAATTCAGGGAAGGTTTTACACTACAGCTGCGTTTCTATTTCAAACGTGAGGAAATCTTTGTCTGTGTTCTGCTAAAAACAAACAAACAAAAAACGTAATTTTGCAGTTGTGCACAGTAAAAATGTCGGTGTTGAATTAACACCCAAAAGTGTCTAGATGTGTCCAAGTCAGCTGGTCTTAAATTCAACACTACAGAGTGTTACATTAAGATTTACAACGGTGTTAGTGTTAAAATATATTAAAAGTAACACCAGTGTAGTGTTAATCACAAAACATAATGTGGTGTTAAAAAAGTAAATAATTGACTCACAAGGTGTCAATATCAATCAAATCCAGTGGAAAATATCCAAAACAATACACAGAAATGGAAAGTTTAACTTTTCTTAAACCAATTTCAGTATATAGACCAATGTTAATTTAACAATTATATGGGCGTCAATCTTTTAACACTTTCAAAAGTGTTACTTTAACACCTGCTGACTTGGACACATATAGATAATCCCAGTGTTAAATCAACACTGGGATTTTTACAGTGTGGTGTTTCCATTAAATAAGAATTCGTGTTGATGAGAGAAGACATTGAAAGTCATGGCAAACATCTACATGAGATGTATTGCAGGGGAGGGCAGAGTATCCAAAGGTTGTACTCAAGTAAGAGTACTTCAACTTTTACTAAAGTAAAAGTAGCCATCCAAAAAATTACTCAAGAGTAAAAAGTATTTGGTAAAAAGTCTACTCAACTACTGAGTAACTGATCAAATTATAAGTCATTTAATATTTAAAAAACACATAAACAGACAAACTGAAATATAAAGTTAAATGAAAATTTTGGTATTTTACAGAGAAAAATTACAATAATTGACAGTGAACCATTTAAGTAACAAAAAGTGACAAAATCACGCTAAATATTTTTTTCCCAAATCAGTTTCTTTCAATAAAGAAACAAATGAAACTTTAAACTGCAGTTTTTGTTAAACTGGAGGTTTAACAAAAACTGCAGTCGTTTGTTAAACCTGCAGTGTTTGTTAAACTGCAGCTTAACAAACACTGCAGGTTTGTTTCTGGTGAATCTCTGGTTAAAACATGTTTGTTTTCCATTCAGTGGGTAGAAAATTCAGAAATTTTACTCAAGTAAGAGCAGAAATACTTCATAATGAAATGAAAATGCTCAGCATAGTAAAAATACTCCTACTCAAGTAAATGTAATTGAGTAAATGTAAGTAGTTACTACCAAACCCTGGATATATTTGATGCTCATCATCTATCAGCCATCAGAGGACGCCTGATTCAGGCGTTGGAGCAACTATGTCAGATTTAACACGTTTGAATGACGCGTGTGAAAAAACAAACCATCTTCCTCTGACTACTTCCTGTTGTCTTCTTTGTCATTTCCGCCGGTAGTGACATCCGGCTTTGGTCAAGTGACTCATGATGCAAATTAAATGTTTCCATTAGTGACGTTCAACACCACCAATTTTCTTTCAATCCAATGCCAAGTAAAATTGAAGCTGGTATCAGTAATACCAATCCGATACTGATAGTAGGGATCGGTATTGGATTGGTATTAGATGATTCAAAATTTTAATCATCTAATTCAAATCTTGACTTCTCTAATGTATTCTTTTTATACTCAGTACATTGAAGCTTCTGCTTCGCTTTTTATAGCTAAGCAATTTTGACAACATCCATCCATCCATCCATCCAGAAAGATGCATAAGAGCTACTAAAAAGTGAAAACTGAAATACCTCCATGCATGATTTCTTTTATGATCTGCCCTTGTGTATAATGCTTTTTCACATTATAGACTTACAAGGCAGAAGAAAAAGTAGTTCCCATCAACTTGGTCTCATTTAGGCAAGATCTCAATAATTTAGCTACTTTCTAATGTGCTGTTGTTAAACCACATTATCTCAATTAACTTCAGTATTGAAGTTATTCATACTTTCATTTGAGAATCGATCTTAAAGCTTATAGGTTTTGTATCAATATTTCCGTTTCAATCTGCACATCACTAGTTTCCTTTGATACGGATGAAAAAAACACTTCATCCTCACACTTTTGAAATTTAAATTTAATTTTTATAATTTCAATTTGCACAATTCTGTGGTTAATGGAAACTCATGAAGTGCAGCAGACCATGCGTGACGTTTCTTTTGGTTGCATCGCAGATGTTGAGTGCATTTCTTGAAGCAAGGTCCATGTGTTCACCGATCTGACATATGGTGGGTCACTGTAGGCCGTTGTGCACAGACTGCATTTAAAAGCATTATGTCACACACAGTGTACCAATATGTTGACCCTGTAGAAGTCCTGTCTGACTTTGTTCTCATATTTTCTCATAAAAAAATACAAGAAAAACCTGAAATAAATGGGGAAAATAATCTGATAAGTGCACAAATACTATTGTTTTCAGACCATTTTCAAGCAATATGGCTTAATATTTCAAGTTTTCTCTCTCAAAAACCAAAACTATAATTTAGTTTAAAAAAAACAACACTGGAACTAGAAGTTGCTTTGCTTATCCAAAATAAAACACAATCAAAACAGTAAATAAAATGGAAATTCAAAACAACTAACCAAATAATAATTGCAAGAGAATGAACTTTTTCCAGTTTTGTCTCATCACAGCAACAAACTTCAAAGTACTTTATTGGGAATGTGAAAAACCAACACAGAATTATTTATTAAGCTTCGTAAACTGGGGCCCGAGTCTGAATTTCTTCCTATAAACTGGAGTGACAATCTGAATAATTGTGAATTGAAATGAAAACCACCTCCTTCTACAGTCACAGACAAGTGTTTGGTTGTTGGTTTACCATCCAGAACCCCCTTGCTGCATTGTAGTTGGTTGTGTAGGAGGCTCCACTTCTGCTTTTCAAAGATGTACGGTTGTATAATTGTGCATGTGTTTGTTTGTTTGTTTGTTTGTTGGTTCCAAACTGTGGAAAAGTTCAAGGAAACTGAATACTTGTGTTGACCTGTCATGATAACAAATTTTACTGGATGACGATTTGTCACAGAAATTATTGCGATAAACAATAATATTGTTGCTTTGAGACATTTTTCAAAGAATACGGCAAGTTTGTCCTCTCAAAATTCATTAAAATGTAATTATGTAAAATACACAAAACACTGGAACCGGAAGATGGAAAATAAAACACAACCAAAACAATAAATAAAATGGAAATAACAGCCACTTACAACCAAAGCCTTCAATAAAAACCTTCAAAATAATATTAATCTTCAGAGAGGAAATAATTGTTCTCGTTTTAGTTTATTAATCGCTTATTGTGACAGACTTAAACTTATGTTACATCTATTCTGCACCGGCGTTTCTCATTTTCTTCCTCTGTTTTCATCTGTACGTGAAGCATAGCACTGATTATTAGACAATTTGTCAGGAAAAATTAACTCCATATAACATTGTCAGTCAGCATGTTTCCATGTAGTTCTCAGTAAGTCGTGAAAATCAAATTATTCAGCCCATCAGGGACTCATTCACTGACAGAGGAGTATCTAAAGGAAATGACTTGTGCGTTTGAATTCTTTTTAAGGTTGAGCTTGTGTAGCTCATCAACAGAAAAATCACCTCCAGGGAAAGGAATTAAACCGAGATAAAACCCAACAACTATTGACTTTCCTCTGTGATTTATAGCAGGAGAAGAGAGAGACCTGTATGCTACATACCAGCCACAGCTGTGGATTACTGTAAACGTGGCAGTAAACCAGCATGTCACAGCATATGGGTCTATTTATACTACAACAGCAACCTTTTTCATGATAATCCTCCCTTGTTTGTATGGAAAGCTGAATGTTCATATCATTTTTTCACATTTGAGCCGCTGAGCGGGAGGTTAAGTGAAGGACGTCCAGCAGGGTGACGTAATGTTGTCAGGAACCAAGATGGTGGTCAAGCATGAAGAATGAATCGACTGGGATTGTTGCGCTAAAACCGGTTAATCAATCCTGAAGTTCGTCCCTCACAGCTGTGAAGCCTCAGTGGATTTTAATAGATGTTGGATGATTATCACAGATTAATATTTATTGTTTGTATTTGAGTTTATAACATGTTTAAGATTAAAAGGTGAAAAAAGCAAAATAATCTTACCTTTAAAGAATAAATCTTTCATAGCAATAGTTCAAGATTATAAGCAGTGGATGCCTCACTATTTTATTGCCTAATGTGTACAATTAGGCATAATCTTCATATGATTTAAATCCAGATTGGTTGTTAAAGGAAACAGTTAATCCAACTGGTACCAACACCAAAACGGATTTCTACCGTCTTAAAACAACTAAAAAATATGCTTATTGATTCCCTTCCTCCCCCCCATCCAGACCTTCTTGTCTTTTTGTTATATTATTGTAAATGTATTTTACCTTAGGTATTTCTCGTTGTTTGAATTTTGGTTTATTGTGAACCAAATTTGTCGTGTCAGTTAATAATTGTGATGTTACTAAAAAAATCCAAAACAAAGTCTTCTGAAAAGAAAAAAGAAAAGAAAACTAAAACATTTCGCAACTTTTTATTCAAGTGCTTTCTACCAACTTTAAAACCATTGTCATATCTATAATGGAAGCTTATTTGCAAAGAAGTCAGTGAAAACGTTCACTGGAAATTAAGAAAGGAATCTGTGCACTGCCAATATTATCATTATTATTATTTATTATATGTTAACAGTGTAAATATCACAAAAATTAATCTCCACTGAAACTACTGTAATATTTTTGCTTCTTTTATTGTTTTACTTTTGTATCAAACAGTGGCTCTTACCAGAAAAACCTCTACATTTCACCTTAAATATGTTTCATTCAGAAAGATTATTGGTGGTGCACTGACTCCAACTTCAGTTTCTGGTGTAGTCATTTCGAGAAAAGCTTGAAAATTTATTAAATGATTCTCATTTAATGACTGTCTCACATTAGCCACCATAATATTTTGAGGACTTGAGTTGTCCTCAAATATTAAGATGGTAGAAGTCAAATTGATCTTTGTCCTTTTCTGAATTAGCTGTTAGCTTTAGTTTCTAGAACCAACTAATCAGAATTTATAAAAATTGCTGAAACATATTTTTCTTTTTGTAGTTCCTTGCCTTTATATTAAACAGTAACTCTTATCAGAAACGTTTACGTGTTCATTGATTCATTCAGGAAGATTATTAGTGAAGCACCAACTCCAACCTCAGTTTCTGTTCAAATCTTTGTCTTTGTCTGTTTGTTGAACGCATAAAAACAACAAAAATATTAGGTCCACTGAAGCTGCTGTGATATGTTTTACTTTTTGTAGCGCTTTACTTTCTATATTACACTGAAACATGTACATTCTTCACTTTAAATATGTTTCATTCAGGAAGATTATTGGTGGTGCACTGACTCCAACTTCAATTTCTGTTTTAAATAATCATCTGGAACAGTTGAGCGTTTTATTAAATGATGCTGAAATTAGCCAGTATGGTGTTTTGGGAACTGGAGTTGTTTTAAGGTGTTAGTAGTTCACTGTGTGGGGGGGGGGGGGGGGGGGGGGGGGGGGGGGGGGGGGGGGGGGGGGGGGGGGGGGGGGGGGGGGGGGGGG
>CAEGAF010129952.1:0-17897 GCA_903067075.1 Micropoecilia bifurca
GGCAAACAGGCCAGTTACCCTTGTCCCCCAAGTTTTTTTTGGGTTGAAAGGCCCCGGGCCCACCCCCCCCCCCCCCCCCACACACACACACACACACACACACTCACACATTGTGACAGATGAGTTGTTGACGAATAATCAGAGAGTGAGAAGATGTCACAAAAATCTAACGCCCTGGAAATAAACCTGACTCGGAGCAGGTGAGAGAGGCTGAGGACCACCTTTGACCCCTGACACGTGGGGCCAACACAAACCGCGATGGGATCTATAAATCACAGGGGCTAAAAGACGTGCAGAGGACATGAGGACAGACCTGTCACAGTTGGAGGGAAAAAAATGATAGGTTTTCAGATTTTAAAAAAGGACAACATCCTGTCAAAAGTTTCTTTTATAGGAGTTTTTATCAAATGGTTGAGTGGTGTAATGTAAAAGAGAAAAACAAGAAAATTGAGAAAAAAATATTACACCCTTAATCTTCAGAAATAACATTTAGAATCTTGAACAAAAAACATATTTAGGTCTTGATTGGTTCGTCTTCACATCCATTTGACCGTTTTTTGTGGGGGGGTTTAGCAGCTCTAAAAGGTCGACATTGTGAAGCCGCTCGTTCTAGTAAAAAAATTTTAAAAAATAAAAGAGTTTGGATCATGGCATCACCTGAATTGCCTAACAGAATCAAAACAAGGGGATTACTCTAAAACTGATGAGAAACCTAAGGCAGCTCTGCTCACAGCTGTAGAAAACAACAGTTTATTCCTCTGTGGGGTTCTGAGTCCAGCATTTTCTGCAGCAAAGCGTTCCTGCAGATTGATTCGGTGCACAACAGACTCTGTGGCAGCACGAGTTGGTCTCATGCCTACAAGTTTACTTAGATGTAAAACACTTGTTCTCCTAAAATGTCGAGGAGAACCCTGTTGTACACCACTTACAGCAACAGCAGATGGTTAGCAGCACTTTTCTGATTCATTTTTAAAAAATGATAAAGATGCTTCACAAAGTCAAACTAAACCAATGAATTCTTATTACTCATGTTCACATGCATGCTGCACAAATGTATTGCTTAGCAAGCAATCATAGTAAAGCCATATTATTAAATCTTTCTTTTTTTAAAGTTTTTGTTGGCTCTAGTGACCATTATATGAAAGTAGTTCTACAGGAAAGAGGTTACTGAGAGGGGAAGACATGCGGTAAATGTTACAAGGCCAGGAGTCGAATCTGTGACCACCAGCACCAGGACCGAGGCCCCTGCACCACCACAGCACGTAAAGCCCCGATTTACCATGTTCTTTGACTGATACATTGTGATACATTGTACACTGCTAATGCGTTGAGATTAGATTCAAGTTCATAAAGATGAACCCTCTTTTGGTTGGCATTGGCTTTGAAAAGTAGAGCGCCTGTTTTTTAGGGGTTTTTTGTTTAGTAAAAGACTTCAAGCTTTGTGTTTAATTTGGTAGACACCTAGTATTTAAGGACAGACAGGATAGATTTGACTAAATTAGACAGAAGTAAACAAGAACACTAAGTAAAGTAAACCTCAACTGATTACGCTGTGCAACATTGAGATCAGCACCAAGAATATTAAGTAGGAGCTGGAACAGACGTCAGGCCTGAGCAGAGTATTGCAGGAAGTCTGAATTTCAACATGGCAACGCTCATTACGCTCATTATGTAATTTATGTTTACAATCATTTTAAGCTTCCCATAAGTAAACACCACCTTCAATTTGTTCAGTTTAGAGTTGCAGATGCTAATTTTAGACACTTTTATTTGTGTGTCTTACGAAAACATTTCCACCTACTAGAGTCGATGCGAGGAGCATCCATTTTGAAACGCATAGTCCGTCTAACCAGCCGTGATTGAAAGTAGCTGAAGTTGCTCCCAGTTTCCCAGTGGGGAATCCGACTTCGACGGGAGTCCCAGGTGAGATTTCCAACTGGGAAGTCGGAATTTCCCAGTTCCGAACACACAACACAGGCATTATCTCTTGCCTTTAGAAGCTGCGCCACACTAAGCTTTATTTAATGAAAGCCCCCTCTGGTAATGCAATATGGTAACTGTAGTATAAAATACTTTGGGGTCCTCTGTATGTAATAAAGCATTATAGAAAGTACAGACCATTACCTAATTACAAATCAACCTAAAAGCTACAGCTATGCATTTCCGGGTGTCACATATAAAATGAATAGAGGTAAACTATCCATCCATCATCTATACCCAAGCGGCGAAAGGCATGGTGCACTCCGGACAGGTCACCAACACAGAGACATATTGGACAAACAATCATACATACTCAATCATTCATACATAAGAGCAATTTGGAGAGACCAGCTGACCGAAAAGTCATGTTTTTGGACCGTGGGAAGAAGCCCACAGTCCAAAACTCCCTACAAGGTCACTGACAGCATTAGAAATTAACTAATTCTATCAAAAAAAAATATGCCCTCCACTTTTTTTAATTCACTACAAATGGGTTCCTGTGACACCAGACAGCTCTAAGTTGTTGTGAGGACGATTTGAAACTGACGGTTTATGATGATGTATCGTATGTGGAACAGGAGACTCTTCAGAAGCGATTTGACGATGTGGACAAATTTGCAAAAATAAATACCACAATGAATTATTTATGTTAAAGATAGTAATTACAGATAAAAGAATATTCTGCTTATTATTGGACTAGTTACTCTGTAAATTACTTTAAGTATACCCTGGACAGGTCACCAGTCCACAAAAGGACAACATGGAGAAACACTCAATTTAGAGAGACCAATCAATCCATCAGACATATTGTTTGGACTGCGGAAGAAAGGACAAAAACATGCAGGACAACATGCCCATCCTTTGCAAAAAAAATAAAATAAAATCCTAGGGCCTTCTTGCTGCAAGGCAACAATGCTACCAACTGTGATAACTTTTTATGCCACATTGTCATTGTGGAGAAGCATGCTCCACACCAGCAAATTGCCAGAACTCCTGTTTTTGTAGATCCGTTCAGTTACAGAAAACTCGAACGCTTCATCAGCAACAACTCATTTCAACTTTTCCTCCTAAATCCCTATGGAAGCAGCAAGGATATTATCTTTCCCCCCCTTTCTTTCTAGGCACAAGTTGTGTGTCGTTATTGATCAACATTGGTGCAGAATTTTAACAAGTCTCAACTCAGTTTGATTTTATCCAACAGCCTGGCTGCTGTTTCAACCACATTTCACATGTGACATATGAGGTAATGGGTTTTTTAATCTGATGAAACCGTGGAACACGTGTAAATAAGCACAAGGTTCAAACGAAAAGTGCTTGATGCTGCCATCTGGTGGCCTGGGAAAAATATTGCAAGTGTGGAATTTCAAGTATTTTGCTTATAAAAGTCAAGAGCTGCAAAATGGATTGGAAAACAAAATACATCATAAAGTTCACTTTTCAGTGATTCAATACAAAAAGTTAAACATTTGCTGTGTTTAATTAATGTATTCTAAGCATTTATAAAATGCTTAGAATACACTAATTTTGATGTTTATGGCTACAGTCCAAAATCAAGTTTGTCAAAACAATTTGATTTCCACAGACCAACACAAATTGCTTATCGACACAGAAATGTTGGTCTAGTGAATTATATGCCAAGGTGCTGCAGAGTATATCTACACACTTGGTTGGGGGTCCTTTTGCATGAATTGCTGCATCAGTGTGGCATAGAGGCAATCGACCTTTGACACTGCTGAGGTGTAATGGAAGCCCAGTTTGTCTGCAAAGTTCACACGCTGTCTTATCTTCCTCTTGGCATCACCATGAGGTTAGGTCAGCCCGGTTTGCCGTTTTCTAAATGTGTCTTTCTCAGTTCCCTTTTCTTAGTCTTTCTTCCTAGTGTTCAATCTTTTCTACCTCATCTGTGCCCTTCAATCCTTACCTCCATGGTTTTTCCACCTTGTCCTTTTAAAGGTATGGTAAACATCGAATAAAAATTTAGAACCCTGGGCCTCAGCAGCTCACTATTTACCTGCATACTGGACTTTCTTAGCAACAATGTTGTGGCACCACATCTCCTCCATCCTCATCTTGAACAAAGGCGCACCACAAGGGTGCGTCCTCAGTCCCCTCCTATATTCCCTTTTTACACACAACTGTTCTCTCATTCACACCTGCATTGTAATTTTTTTTGTCAAAATAATCTTAATATGTTTCACTTGGTGAGTTACTGAAATAAACTTTTCAATAATATATTAATTTATTGAATGCCTGCTCTCAATCTTAGTCAATTGTTGTTTTGCATAATTGAGTTGTGTGAAATGTGTACATTCCTTTCATACATGCCGACACACAGAGAGCTGCTGAAGTATTTTTCCATTGTTCCTGTAATGACAAAACATCCATTCTATCAAAATAAAGAATTTAAACACATTAAATGTCATAAAATTTCACTTCAACATGAATCACTGACATAAATTAAGTTTTCAGTGACTTACAAAACAATCAAGAAGCCGAGAAGTCTAGCATTAGGTGCAGTATAGTATTTATTCACATATTTTATGGAATACAAATAACCCTAAACGGCCCAACTTCCCTTCACCCTGCCCCTCCCTCCCACCCCACCCGCAAAAAATGTGCACATCAGAACTGACGGAACCTATTGAAAGAGTAGCGAGACAAAGGAATTTGTTTTATAGGCAATAAGAGGGAATGACTGCAGTTAAATGTGATGTTGGTATAAAAAGTTTTCCCTATTGCAAAGAGTTGATCCTTAAAAAAAAAAGTAGACAGATCAGGCTACAGTCAGGTAACAAAAAAGGTGTGCAGCAAAAACAGCTGCATCACAAAAAGGGAAAAAAAAAAACACTGTCCTTACAGAAACCAAAAAAAAGGAGAACTTCCCACTTTACCTTTTTCCGTTTCACTACAAAGGACGGTAATCATCATGTGCAATAATAATTTAGCTTTGCGTGACTGTAAATTCAATCACTTTTGTAATGCGTCACAAAATCTCTCCAAGGTAAAATCGATAGGAATGCAGAACTTTCCGGGACTGAAGGCGAAATGTCGGCCGATTGAGTCGAGACTACCGATGGAATGAGAGGCGATAATGTACAGAAGCTCACTTTCACAGGGGGTCACTGCATGTATCCTTTAATCAGAATGCTTCCAACTGAGAAAACGGATGTCATATCCTCTCAAATCACAACAGGATGGCAAAACAATTTCTAAGTATAGTGAATAAAACAAAAAAGAAAAAAGCTATCAGTGAGAATCTGTAAGTTTTAAATGTACGAGAAAGTCTGTTTTAGAAGTGCAACGAACAGCGTCGTTCGTCGACCCACAGAGGTGTTGTGGAAACGTTCACGATGTCTATTTTTAAATCTCGTCTTCAACACTACACGTCAAAAAAAACAAAACAAAAAAAACACCGGAAAACAACTTCACCCAATATGATACACACAATCCGAGCTCCATGGTCCGAGAAGGTGCCGTCTGCCAGTAATCACAGGTCCTCTGTGTCCATGTGTCTGAACCACAAGGTCTGGCCTTTTCAGACCAACCAGTTAAAGTGGCGGGACACTGAAAAAAAATTATAGTTAAAACTAAAAGAGGGAAGAAAAAAAAAGGGGGGTTGGGGGGAACTCGGTTGTAGCCTTTTGAAAACATTCCGGAGTGGCTTGCTGTCCATATTTCAGCTGTTTCCGCTCACAGGCTCTCAGGCCTCACACCATGTAGGAGTTCTGGTTCTTCAGTTTGTCCAGCTCTTTGCTCTGCTGCCTCAGAAACAGGACTCTGCACAAAGGACAAGATGACACAAATCCTCAGTTGGAGATTTGCGTTTGTCCAGTTTGTTCATGCAAACCTCACTTCCTGTTCCTACCTCTGTTCCCTCAACGTAGCCTGGATTTCACACACTCTGACCAGAGAGCGGAGGTTCTTCATCTCCGTGCAGATTTCAGACATGTACAGGCTACCCATGTTGTGGAAGTCCTCTCGCAACCGAGCCGCCTGTTGGAACGGAACCATGGCGTCTCGTCACCAAGGCCGCTCGTCAGAAAGATGCCGAGTCGTTCGGGGTTCTGACGGCACCTACCTGTTTCTCTGTGTTCTCTGAAGGCCACCCTTGGATGTGTCGGATGAGGGTTTCATCGAAATGAGTCGCCAGGGTGGGAGTGAAGGAGCCGGGGGGGTCCAATTGGGTTTGGCCGCCGCCGCCACCGCTACTGCTGGAGGATGCATGGGGCAAAACAGACATGATCGGTCCGGTGCACAGAACCTCCTGGCTGCTGGAGTGAGACAACTCAACAGCCTTGTCACACCCTCAACATTTTTAACATTCTGTCAAGCTACATTTCCAAACGTTGATGTATTTTAAACAAGTGGAACTTTTGTTCCACACGTTTTGAATGCTGCAATGTGGCTGATGTTGGTTTCAAAAGGCTGAGTTGAAGAAGAGGGCAGCACATGCTCAAGAGCTTATTCAGCGAAACGAAAACGACACGAGAGAGACTGAGGAAGTGTGTGAGGCCGCTCAATTCTGAAGGCGAAGTGGACGACGTTAGTGGTGTTGGGTGTTTTCACACCTGATATGATAACTTGGGAGATTCTGTTCGATTGGGGATCAAAATTGTAATGCACACTGCATAGAGTCCAACAATCTGTTCCCCACCCTGTGACAAACTGTTGAAGGAAACGACATGAAAACCTCAGAAGACACTGAGTGCAAGTTCCTTCTTCATAAAATGTAAATAAAATTGGCATCAAATTTTAGCGGCTGTAGGATTTCTCCCTAGTCTTTGGTAAAAGAACACAAGCCATTTCTCTTGCTAGCGCTAGACTCCAACGTTTACTGCGGTTGTTTTTACCCAGAATGCCCTGCGCAACAGTTAGCTTCCTGGTTTTGGAGCAGCCTCCGATTCACTTTGCATTCACAGATGCATTTGAACCACACCAGAGTTCACTTCAACCAAACCCAGAGGGAGGTTTTTAGGCAGAACAGAGTTCAGTTTGTTGGTTCGCTTCAGAGTTTGATGGGTCAAACAAAGTAGATTAAAGCAGCATAGCGCCTTAGTGCACAGGAGGAAGATGAAGATACTGATCAATGGCTTTTCCTGTGTGGCTACTGCACCATCATTTTTTTTAAGCAGTTGCATTACAGGCACTTTTCAGAGGAAGAACTTACACATCCAGTTTATAATCAACATTTCTAAATAACATCTGACATAAAAAGACTTCCTTTAAACCTTTATGAATATAAAAACCCAGAAAACCGTCATACATTATTTTTGTTTTCATTTCAGGCTGACAAAGTTAAAGCGTAGTGATTTATCACAGCAGTAGAGAATCTTTTTTTTTAGACTCCTTAGTGGTCTTTATTTGATAGTTAATCGACAGGAAAGTGGATAATGACAGAAAGGGGAAGACATGCAGCAAAGGTCACAAAGGTTGGGAATCGGACCTGCGTCGAGGACTAAGACCTCCATATGTGGGTTGTGCTTCTTTTTCTAAATCAATTCACAGCCCATGATTTAAAGATATTTTATGGCCTTATTTTTAGATGAGTGGATTTAAGATCTTTTAAAGATGTTGCAGATACCCTGTACCATAGAATGGTTCGTATCAGAGGTTATTTACATGCTTAAACCTCATCTAATAGTTTAATGGAAAAATGATGTTAATGATGATGTTCATCATCTCCATCCAATCTGATGGAGTTTAACATAATTAGCAAAAGAAAACGGACAAGAAAAATTCTGTCTCCAGATGTGGAACACTGGTACGTTTTCCCTTTAGTTGCTCTGTAACATAAGCACCATGTTTGTGAAGGCAACTTGACAAAATGTGAAAAAGATCAGAGGGTCAATCTTCACAAAAAGTGTACTCTAAAGAATACGAAATTGGGTTACAAAACCTTTTTTGGATAATGGAGGTGAAATTAGCCTCCAAGATCACAAGTGAAGTTTTGAGCAGCTGGGGCTTATACCTTCTCTGAAAAGTCCTCGGGTCCTCTGGACGCTTTTCTGTTGTCTGACACAAAGACGCTGATCCCTGCTTTCCTGATGCCATACCACCCTGAAGAGGGAATTGGAGAGAACATAAGCGGCAGGTGGAACAGGAAGTGGCGGCGACTCCTGAAGCTACGTACTCTAGCTTGTGAGGGTGTGACGCTGCCGATATGCATGCCCAGAAGGGGCTTCTGACTGTTCTGGGGCGTGCCGTTCCGCGGTGAGACGTATGGGTGTGGGGATGGCGAATCCGTTGTCGCGGAGACCGGGGACTGACTGGAGTGCTGGGCTGAAATCAGAAACGACACAGAAGAAAGGTGCTGAACATGGGCATTTTCTCACTGCCACGCAAACTTTTCGTTTCTGAAAGCGTATTCTGAGGAGGGGAGGACAGAAAACGGCGGCAAAAGATGCCATACCTTGATTGGAGTGCTGCGCAGCTGAGAGCAGAGCAGAGATGTTGAAAGCGGGTCCAGCAGCGAGGAGCTTATGAAGCACAGACCGTAAAGAAGCCTGGGTGACAGCAGCCGCCAGGACTGGAGGGAGGAAAGAAGAAATGAACACACACACACGTGACAGCAGGGGAACTTTGGGTTTTTTTTACTGTGTCGCGCGAGGCAGCTAACATACATACACTAGGCAAGGAAGTCCAGTGCAACCCGACCAGCAAAAGCGCAACGTTCTTCCAGAAATGGAACAAAATTTATCAGAAATAACGGCAACTACAAAGCGCCGTCATCCATTAAAGAAAGGAGTGCGTTAAAATCACAATGTATCCAGCACTAAGGACACAAAAATATCTAAATAAGTCAGCCTCCAACTCAAATTTAAAACTCTTTAAGATTGGCATGAACAAACTGTAAGAGCAGTATCATGACATAAATGTGGAAGAGAAATTTATAGTTGTGGGTTGGTAACATAACCGAGACGGTACAAATTTATAGGCAAGTAAATTTATACTTACCCATAACAGATACAAAAACCTAGCTACCTAGCAAGGGTATATTAGCAGCTAGTTAGCAGTAGCTGCTACCAACTCAGGTCACAGAATGTTTGAGTGTGAGTGACTCAAACATTTCTGACAAAAATAAATTCCCACAAGAAAAATAAACTACATAATATATATATGAGATTAAATATTCCAGTCAACAAAATTTATGACCTGTGATTAATGTATTTAAAGCCAACTTACTTTTCATCGCAATTAATTTAAAACATTAAGGCCTTAATTTACTATACATTAATCAAAGACTTTAAGGATGTGTGGATGCTCTGGTACTTTGAACAAACATCACAGAAATACACTTAAGTAGAGGTTAAAACAAAACAGCACAAATATCTGAACGTTTCCTTGACTTTAACAAAATGTTATGTCCATAAAATGAGGGGACAAAGCTCTTCGTTAGATCCACCACACACAGAAAGACAGGAGGTTGGAGCTGCTGATCGTCTGTTTCAAAAGGAACAAAACATGACACGTCACAGCTCAACAGGGTGGCAGATTATATGCTAAAAACCTCTGGGATCAGATCGGGAGGATTACTTAAAGTTAATAATAAATTGTTAGTCAACATGCAAAGCTCGTGGTTTCAGTGCAGGTTTTCTATATTGGACTGAATATAGAAAACCTGCACTTGAAGCATTTCATAGAATCATAGAAACAATTACTGATACAAAGTTTCCCCCAAAAAACTTTCCAACTCTGTGGAAGTGCGTCGTCTTTTTGGGTTACAATTTTTTAAAAGGTTGACAGAAAATTTGAAAATATAATTGGATAATTATGTGCTGTTAAAAGATTAGAAGATTAATACCTGAACACCAACTAGAAAGTCTTAAAATGTTTGCAAAATTTAAAACATTTAAAATCTTTAAATGTTTGCACATAAAAAAAAACTTTAATAAATAAGCAATGTTTAGCTTGACTGGGCTACAATTAAAACCTGGTGGCCCGCCAGGCTTATAATATACTGGGGTAAACCCTGCGATAGGATTAGACACTTGATGTCTGAACATTTACTATGCTAATTCAGGTTCAGGCATGTTGAAGAAGCTGGCTTCTGATTTCACAGAAGCAAACAGCTGTTTCAGTGTCAGCAAAAGATAAGAACTGTGACATAGTTACTGATTTCATCATCTTAAGAGGGAGGAGGGTCAGCCAGCTGAGGCTACAGATATGAATTATCCGTTCTATTTTGGATCTGTGAAGCTCAGGTAAGTCACTCGGCGCTAACTAAACTACGGATAAGCAGTTTTTCTTTTTCTTTTAAGCCTGTCGTATCGTGCCGTTCTCACCTTCGTTGAGCTTGGCCATATCCATGCTGCCGTTGTTCATCTGCAGAGTCGCCTGCAGAGCCGGTAGAAGCTGATGCAAGAGGGCCGGGTCTTGAAGCAACGCAGACGACTGCGACTGTGCGCTCTGAGCCGCCGGTGGCGCTGCCGACGAGGAAGAGGACATGCTGGACGGGGCGGAGCCTAACGGGCCGGCTGCAGAGTTTGGGTTCTGAGAAGAAGAGAGGGAGGAGGAATGGCCGCTGTTTGTTGGCGTGGATTGGTCCGCTGATGTCGTCTCTGTGCGTGAAAAACAGAAAAGGAAGCCGAGCAGCCG
Source organism: Micropoecilia bifurca (assembly GCA_903067075.1). Taxonomy (NCBI): domain Eukaryota; kingdom Metazoa; phylum Chordata; class Actinopteri; order Cyprinodontiformes; family Poeciliidae; genus Micropoecilia; species Micropoecilia bifurca. The sequence continues at coordinate 10,576 of CAEGAF010129952.1, forward strand.
CCTTGGTGAATTTAAGCACTTTTCTAGCACCACAAATTTACTATTACTACTGTTATTAATAATGTCTTGTGGTAGTATTTTACATTCTAAAGCAGAGGCATTTTATTTTTGCATATTAAAAATATCTTCCAGTTCCATTGTTAAATATTCATTAGAATTTGAATTTATTGATCTTTAAGAATGTTTTGTCACTACAATTATATTACAGGAAAATGATCTCAAAACATTGATGTTATTGGTTATCGTGATAACCTCTGGGACAATTTATCGTCCAGCAGAATTTATTCAGGTGGCAAGCCTACTTTCAAGGACCTTAAACAGAAACCAAAACATTTCAAAACACCTCGATGAAATTCAAGATTTTCATGCAGCCATACAAACCCTGAAAACCGGTGAACAGACGAGAGAACATGTAGTCAATCAAAGATTATTAGCAGAGTTTCACAGTCCATTCTTACTAGTCGTGGCTTTGTCCTGCAAGGCCTCTTGTCTGTAGTCCATATCCTTGGGGAAACTGTTTGCCGCCATCTTGGCCGAGTCTTTCTGTCGCTGTTCCCTAAAGCAAAAGCAAGCACAATCTATGACTCCACCGCGACCGAGCACAAAGCCGCTCTATGTGAAGTGCGTAACACTCCAAGCAGTGTAAGGAATATTTCTGGTTGAACATGAAGTGAAATTGGGCCTTGCCTCTCCAGCAGGTCCTTGGGCTTCTCCCACTGGGAGACTTCAGTTCTACAGTTGTAGTAGTACTTCTTCCCGGAGGAGCTAATGTGTTCTGTCCAGTCATCGGCAGGGTCCTGGAGCAGAGACAGTTGTAATAGTGATAAAGATCAAGAAATATCCAGGACAGGACAACGTTTGTAGGAAAAAGGGTAAATATCGCAAAGCGGGACCTCCGTCCACAAAACCGAAAACATCAAGTTCACATATAATTGTCTGGTTGAGCTTTCATTCCATCTTTTGGCTGATAGATGACATTACAATTTATGTCAAGTGTTCATAACTTCTTGAGGTTTTAGGTTGTTGTTGTTTTATATTTAGAAAGAGCGGCTTTTGGATGAAGCCTAAATGACATAATAAAATGAGAAATACATTTTTAATCCTTTCAAGTTGTTGCTAGCATTTTATGTACACATACAAAGTTAGATGACCATAAGTTGTACTATAGGGCCTTGCAGAAATATTAAAACGTTCTCATGTTACAATAAGCTTATACAGACCAAAACAAGTAAAGCTTAGCGGTGAACGTAAAAGCAAAGCCAACATGTGATTTAACACAACACAGATCAAAATCTAAATAGTGTGTTTTGCATTTGCAATCAAACCATTCAGTAAAATCCAGTGCAAGTCACCTAACAGTTACCGTATGACCCAAGTAGCTAGTGTTTAATAATCGACTATCCTGATGATTAATCGGATTTTTAAAAAAATTCTGTAGATTTTTTGTTTACGCTTAATGTTGTATTTTATACAGTATTAGAAATACGTAAAAAAAAAATGAAAACAATTCAGTTCCGTTTTTAGATAAGAAAATAAACATTTTCTCGTTTAAAATGCAACAAAGAATTTCTCTAGTGAATAAATAAATAAATGAATACTTCCAACATCATTAAGAGGTCAGCCATTTCTGCTTGACTTATCAATACAGTGTAGTGTTGATCTACTGACTATTTGTTTTGATTGACTGTTTTTGTAGTTTTGGCTTCATTACTTCTCTGAAGATTTTGTTATTTCAGCAAATTTTCTTTTTAAAGTCTGTAAACTTCAGTCAACGATTAATCGATTCAGTAATTCAGCTGATTTCAATAGTCGATTAATCACGATTAACTGTTTCAGCTTTAGTACCAGAGTTTAATATCTCAGGCTAAGCAATATTACACACCACCAATATGTGCAAAATTCTTAATTTTCATATTACAAAAGGTTCTTTGGAGCGCAGCAGATGCTGGATTACAGATACCAGATGTTATGAACTCGCATTTTTCATGCTAATGCAATAACTCACTGCAGCAGATGCTCCTAAACAGAGCCTAAAAATCTTAACGTGACAGGTGACGGATATCAAGATGAGAACAATAAGAAAGAAGTAAACAGTAACATGTCGCAACTGATATATTTAAAATTATCGGCATCGCCAGATTTTCTAAAACTGAGCAAACAAAACATTTTTGGCCCACAAGAAAGATACGTCGAGCCAACGCTTTGAGTTTGCTTTGACGAAGACCGGCGCACATAACGGCCCGTGTCTCGCTTCTGAGCACGGTGAAGAAACTCTGAGCAGCAAAGTGAAAAGGAAAGGAAGGTGGAGAAGCAGACAACAGGAACAGTAACTCACTCGTTCTGCAGGCTTGCTCTGGCTCGCATGAGTTTCAGTGCCTTGCTGGGAGCTGTTGTTGTGAGAGGCCTCCTGAGGCGAGCCGCTGGTCCCTGGAACAAATTCTTCCTTTAGTCAAACAAACATGACTTGCACACCAGAATGTTTTGTGTTTGAGGCTTTGTATTGTGCTGCTATTAAATTGCAAAGAGCAGAAGGATTCAACCAACCTCCATGTACAGTTAACATCACGAACGAGTGCATGGATTTGTTCATTGGATTTTCTCTAAACCCACAAAAAGAAATTAAGCCTTCAGCTCAAAAATCTGCGTTTATTCCTCCACCAATTTGGTGAAATGTCCGTATAGAAATTCCAACTCAACAACATGCGTTTTGGAGATATTAATAAGATTCTACCTTGATTATCAACCACCTTTATTCTTGGAGTTTTTCTGAATTAATCTATTTCCTTTAAGAGACCTGAATCCACTTTTTTCTAATCTTTTTAAAATATCAAGCAAGCTTAAGGATATGAAGCGTACGGTTATAGCCTGTATATCCATATATGTAAATTTGATCATGTCAAAATTTACATTTTAGTAAATGTGCAATATTCTTGTTTCTTTTTAAACCTTACAGTTGGATCTCGTTTGCTCTCATTCCACCCTAGAAGAAGAACGGCTAAAACAACTAAACCCTGACATTAAGATAAAATTCCTACCAGATATGATTGTACAGAAACTTTTGACCACAAAATTAAGCACGAGCAATTTCTCAGGTAAAACAAAACAAAAAAAAGCTACTGAATAAAATTAAAACAAACATTATTTACTTTATCTACAATAGTTTCAAACTTATATATATATATAAAAAAAAACAAACATCTATTTTTACCTCATTGGAAACATTAGCAGAATGTTTCAATGTTTCAAATGAAGCATTAGCAGAATGCAACACCGTCACTTACCATTTTTACCTCGAATAGGGAAGGAGGTTTTGGCCTTGCCATGCTGCCCGATAGCCTCCCCTTGCCTGCTGACGGGACTCTCGTCGGAGCGTCGCAGCACCTTGTACGGAGGTATGGGATCTGACGAACCGTCACGCACCTTAGTGTAGCGGTGAAGGCTGCTGGACTGGCTCTTTGGCTGAGATTTATGGGCCTGGAAACAAGAACAGTGGACAGCAGACATAGCTGGTTAGTTAGAGTTCAGTGTAAAGTCTTGGACATCTCTGGTCACCTTTGACCTCTTTTCTGAAGAGTTTGTGTAACTAACGATATATCCAACTGGTTTTTCCTCAAACAGATTAACAACATTGAACTTAAGTATTAGATTAAAGTTGGTAAAGAAGGTCTAATGGACCCTTTTGGCTACAGTGGCTTGCAAAGGTATTCATACGGCTTCAACTTTTTGTGTACTGTGTACAAAATGCACAGTGTGTTTTGTGTTATTAGGAAATACATTGATGTAAAGTGACAAAAATGTGTTTAGGTTTACAGGATAGGAAGACATTAAAAAAAATAACAGTGAAAGTGTACCTGATAGGACTGAGAATCCCTTCTGTCGTTGCACCTGAGGAAACACAAGGAACAAACGTCAGCTCAATTTATTTTCTTCCAAGACACTTTGTGGACGACTTTAAGTTAGCTAACGTTAGCAAAGTTAGCACAATTTCCATTTGGTTCCCAGTAGTTCGTAAATTTTTCCCCCATGAAATATAAAGTGTAGCCTAAATTTCTCAGTGACTTAAAAAGAAGTACATATGATTTACAAGTTTTAAATCACTATGTTAGTAGTTAACGTCATGCTAACGTATGTAACCTAGCTAAAGAAGGTAAAAAAATTAACCGGAACCTCCAGCTAACCAACTGCACTTAGCTGGTAGCCATGACAGCTAACAGCTAAACGCAAGCTACCACTCCTGAGGCTAAAGCAGTTACACGTATGCGCCTTATTTACACATGTCAATGTAATGACCAGCGTTTCATTTACCCATCGCTGACTCTTGTTGGTTTCCTTGCATACATCACCATCAAGGCCCCGGTGATGTGTGTGTGTGTTTGAGGGGGAAACCGTGGCCTCCTGTCTGTCTGCTCTCACAGTTCTTTTTTTTTTTTTCTTCTTTCAGCTTCCTGGAGTCTGATCTCGGGCCTTTCTCACCAGACAAACGGCTACAAGTCGAGCGCCAAGCACCTGCACTGCATAGCGGGTGGTACAATTAAAACCCACCCTGAGTGCATCATCTGGCATGTAGTTACGGTATGCGGTGAGACTCGGCCGACGTAGCTCAGCGGAGAGCAGCAGAGGCAGGCAGGAAGAAGCGGAGGAGACCGACTTATGGTTAAATGCATAAACGTCTGGTTGGAGGGAAACTGGTTCTGGGACGACCTGTCAAAATAAAAGAGGATGTTGGTGCGAAATTGTAAGACTCGGTTTTCAGTTTAAAAATCAGATGAACTTGCTGTAATTTCATTGTAAATTAAGTGGAATTCAAGAGAACTAGACGGAGTTTCTAAAGGACTTCAGTTTTTTTCTGCTTTCTAAACTGAAGTAAAACGGTTTGGTAAAAGCTAATGATATGTATTTTTACTTGCCTCTCTTGTAGCATAAGGCCTTTTCTCATAGACAACTGAAAACAGACATTGTATTAATTTTCTCAGTGTCTGACTTTCTCTGTTTTTGCCCAGTTAGATTATCAACATTATGTGTATTGACTAAATACAAGAGTAATGAAAGAAAAACATTTAAAAATCAGATTTATATAGTATTTAATAAAAATTGCTTTTAAACTGTATGAGAGACGTTCATCCATAAGATTCTCGCAATACTTTACAGAAATTTTGATTAAGTCCTGCTGAAGGAGATGAAGCTTGTTGTGACGGCCAATCTAACTTCGTTCTCACTTTCGGTGGCAATTTCTGATATGGGCAACATGGGCGGCATTTTGTGGAGGGGCAACATAAAAGGGTTGATCACTTGCTATTAGATTAGCAAGTGATCCATCCTTCAGATGAAGGATGGGATCATCTTTCAAATCCCCATGGTGTTATTGTTTCCTGGAGAAAACCAACAGGAAGTTAACTCTTCACCTTGAGAAAACCATCAGGAAAAAGTATAAACCAAAAACAGGAAATTAACTCGTTACCTTGAGAAAACAGTCAAGGAATTTAATTTATCTTGAGAAAATCCTCAAAAACTAATTTCTATAGAAAACTATTGAGAAGAAATATGTGTGGAAGTCGGAAAATTTACTCATTATCTTGAGAAAACCAGAAAACCGTTGTGAAAAAGTATATGAGGAAAAAGTCCCCTCTCTGCTTCCGTAGGAATGGGGTTCTCAAACAACTGTCCTGGAAAAAGGAAAAACTTAATCAAATTTACATCCAGACAGTAGGGAAAGAAAGGGTTGACCTGCTTGTATACAGTTCATGTACAAACCTGGTTTTAACTATATTTCTATGTTCCAAGCGCTGCAGACGCTGCTCTAATTTTGCCATATTGATTGACCGCTCAATGTAGGTCAGACGTGATGCATATCGACGAAATGGGAGTGAGCCTCTTTTCCGGTCTGCCCAGTCAGGCACTTCACATCCTCTGATGCAACGTGAACGTTCAAATGTCGCTTGTTCTTTAAAGATATGCAGCAAATGACTCTACCTAAACCAGGCCTAAAGGAGAGAGTCTGTGGTGAGTGAAGATTATGTTGTCATTTGCACTGATTTAACATAAATATACAATGTTGGAGTTTAAAGGAAGAAAAAAATGCTCTGCTTTTTTCTACTGTTGCTAATTTTTAACGTAATAAAAACAAAAAGTGTGTTCAAACTTACAAAATAAGAAGATGTGCATTTTATGATAAGACTGCTTAATTTTTTTTAAACTGTGAATGTCGGTTGTGAAGCAAGTTATTTTTGTTTGATGAAGTCTGAACTTATGAAATGGAAGTATTTGATGTCACCAATAGGGGGCAGCAATATGTCAAATAAAGGAAGCTGTTCCATGTAAATATGAGATTCATATGTATATAGATATATATTATTGTTCTCAGACTGATGATGCAGAGGAGAACTGAGGACAGAGGTATGTTCAGGTTATATCTTTGTTACATCTTTAATTGAGAACTTACAGCACTCTGGGAAAAGCACATTTTCTTCCTGTTTAAAGAACAATATTTCCGGAATAGTATGTTGATTTCTGTAGTTGTACCTTAAATGTAAGTTAAAATGTAGTTTAAAATAAAATATCAAGCAAAAAAAGAGAAGTTAGAGTTCATCCGCATGCTTTTCCTTTATCCTGTGAATTTAGCACTCTGTGCTGTGAATAAAATTCAACTCAATTGAATTTTATTCATCTGAGCTGAAAGAAGTTCAACTCAACCACATGTAAATGAACTGAAGTGAGTTTAAATGAACTGGAAAGATCTGGACTCAAATTTATTTCATTTAAACTGAACCAAATCAGACTTAATCAAATTCAATCAAACTGATCTGAACTAAATTTTACCGGAACTGAATCACTTAGAAAAAGACTGAATGAAATTACATTTAAGCAAACAAATTTTTTTTTTTTGCACAAACTGTTTGAACCGAACTAATAATCATGTGAACCGAGCAGCAGCCGAATCGAACCGAACTCGATTAAATCATATCGACATAAACTAGTCTGAAGTGAGTGACATTAAACGTATCTAAGATTGATTTTATCCACAACACCGAGATGAAAGTGACGGAACAGAATTGATGTGGACTTCATTCATTTGATCTGGACACGAGTCGAACCAAATTACAACATTTTTCGCCTCCTCCAGGCGAGTGTAAGCGGTTATCCGCGGCGATGTCTGCGACAGAGTTTCACCCCGACAGAGAGGAGGACTACAGGTTCCTGCACAGCATGCTGATGGAGAAAAAGGTCCACCTGTTGTTTAAGGTAAACACTCCTCACACACACACACACACACACACACACACACACACACACACACACACACACACACACACACACACACACAC
>CAEGAF010129960.1:0-24875 GCA_903067075.1 Micropoecilia bifurca
TGCTCCCAGAGTCAGAATCTCACTGAGGAAGAAACTGAATTAGGTTTTCTGTCACTTTATTATTTCTGCTATAACTGATGTATATTCGCATTTAAAATAAGTCAATAGAGTTTAATTTGCAATTTTTGTGTCTTTGTGTCATGAGGTAGATCTCAGGCGGCTGGTGAGAGAAAAAGCAGATCTTGGTCTCAAAAGGTTTGAGCAGCCCTGCTCTAAGGTATTTTGTTAGACATTTTTGTGGAACACCAACATTAAAAGTATTACAAAAAGGTGAAGGAGGAGGAAAAATTATTCACTGCTTTCAGCTGCACCACTGAATGCCTTTTTTATTCCACATAAGCATGAAAAGTGGCTATTTGTGTCAGTGCAAAACTGTCTCCATGACTACAACAAAACCTTGTACGTATTATTAATAACCCCTCAGCTCTCAGAGGTTTTAGTGATTTATAAGTATCGAATATTAAAAAAAAAGCTTTAAAAGTGTAATGAGGGTTTTTTTCCCAGTGTTTCTGTCTAAACGTCAGTGTGCGCCAGCTGGCGAAGGTCATAAGGACGTCGGAGCTGCAGAAACCAAAAAGTAAAAAAATGTAAAATGCACGGATATCGCAGGAGGGAGTCGCTCACCTGGGGACCTGCAGCCACGACACCCACAGCGGGGAGTAGTCGTCGTTGGGCAGCGGGCTCTTGGTGCTGTCTGTGGGCGACGGTGTGAGACACGGCGGCAGCGTGAATTCCGGCGGGTCGTCGTCGGGCGGACGCATCTCCAGGACCTTGAGCACGACGGGAGAGGAAGTGTTCTTGAGGTTGGCCACCGCCTCGCCTCGCGTCACCCCCGTCAAATCCAGGCCGTTCACATTCAGCAAAATGTCACCTGTGGGTTGACAGCACAGTTTATCCTCGGCGCAGGGTTACTGACCCTTTTTTTATTTTTTTTGAGAGAGCGAGCGAGACATCAGAGTCTAGGGCTGATCTTCTTTCTGCTTAATATTCATCATCATTCTTGCATCTGGACCACAAAGACACTGAAACCAAAGGCCAGCTGTGGGCTTTTAAAAAGCCTGTTAATGATGAAAGTGATGCAAAGATGGACGGGTCAGACCGGCTCGCTAGGAAGCAACACAAAGGACACATTTGGCCTGCCAGAAAATGCAAATGAATGCGCCGTTACAATTCACAAACATCTTTCATAAGCACACAGAGACAGCAGCTGCTGCTGTTCTGTCCCAAATGAATGTGGTAATGTTCACCTTGAACTGCACACAAAGCAACAGACTTATTGCTAATTTCATGAAGTCCTCATATTACTGTTTATGTAATATTTGCCTCTCTCTTCCGGTAAACAAAATGTCAAACTGAGGCTGGGGGTCGTAATATGTTGGATTCCTGGAATCAGAATTTGTCCTGAAAACCTGGCACTCACCTGCCTTCACCTGCAAAACCCTTTTTTGATAGTAAATTATTCACCCGTCATAAAAACAAATGCAACACTGTGATCCTCCAACTACTTCCTGTCGTTTTCCTCTTCGTAGTTTGCATCAGTGGTAGCATCTGGGTCCTGATCATGTGACTCGTGTGATGTGAAAAAAGTCTTTCTGTTGCCGTTTTGAGACATAAACCATTATCAAAATGTCTTGAAAATCTGCCTCGCTCTAAAAGTTTTTATCGAAAAAAATGAACCTTTTTTGAAACTGCCGTGTTTCCATTAAGCACGTTTACTTTTGAAATGCCAAATTGTCAATGGCATCGCAACTACTGTAAACAAAAATGGAGATGCGTTTTAACTGATCTTTTTCAAAATTGGGAAGTAGAAAGGAAAACTGAGTTATTAAAAAAATGTCTACATTTCATTTTGTAGAATCAGATTAAAAAGGTGTTAGGATTTTTACTTGCTAAAATATTTCTCCTTAGTTTTCCTCCTACTCACGATCGTGCGCTAATTTGTCCTTGTCTAGTTTGCAGTTGCAACATGACAAACTAAGAAAAGAAAATCAATAATATTTAAAAAAAAACAACTATTTTTGCTAAATCTGCCCTACACTTTAATATGTTTGTTTTTCATTTTGAGGGAAGCAAATCTACAGAGCAATAATCGACACGAGCAGCCGAGGTTTCTGCTGGATGATGGAGCTTCATGTAAAGTCGTCATCCATCATTTTGTTTGTGCTCTTCGCTGCAGAAAGGCTCATCCGTGTCAGACTGTCCGCACGGATAGTTCACTGATCTGACAAAGCACCACGAATAAGAGCGACGGCGAGCGATTCCACACAATTAAATGCCCGTGACATCATGACGGCGACGTTACCTTTGCGGATGGATCCCTCCTGTCCCACCACGCCGTCGGGGTCCACGTTTGTGACGTAGATGGGAAGGTCCCACCCTCGGCTGGACATGCCGCCCGCCACCGTCATGCCCAGGGAGTCGTACGGCTCCTTGGTCAGTGTGACCGTCTTCTCGTAGCACGCCGGCTTCTGACAGGAGTCCTGGACAAAAGATAGGAAGGCCAAAATGAGAATACTTGAAAAGTTCACCCAAGTTGTTGTTTCTTAAAGATTATTCAGGTCAAAATCCCAAATTTTCCTTGAAGTGAGATTCTGGGTGTTTTAACGCCTGATAAGTCCGGTACACTCACCTGAGTGAACCATGCCCCCCACCCCACTAACCCCCCACCCCCCAGGCCCCCAACTTCTTCAAATCATACAAAAATGGTGTGAAATGTTTGTGCTACTTTTGTGCAGCAAAAATTTTCATTTGTGTCCCTACTGTTTTAAAGATATTAAGAAATGTTTCCAGAGGTCATGAAAGGTCACTGTGGTTCGTCTCACCGAGTGAAACAAAGCAAACCCTTTGAAAAACCTGTTCACTACCTCCACTCTGGTGGCGCTGCAACAAGAACCACAGACGGAAACGACACGGAAACCTCTGAAGACGACATGAGCGCAACGTCCTTCTTCGCAAAATGTGAACAACATGGAGTGGAGTGAGATTTTAGTGGCTGCAAAGTTTCTCGTTTGACCTTGACAGGAGGACAGCGTGACATTTCTCTGTCTGGCGCTAGACTTGGGCATCTTCTTTGGCTGAATTAATGCTTCCTGCTTTATTAGCGACCTCTGGTCCACTTACATGCACATGTACTTTCACTTCACCTGAACTGAGACCTTCATTTTCAAGTGGCTCTAGTTAGCTTTTTTGGTCCGCATCAGAGTTCAGCTGTGCATTTGGGAAAGCCTGGTTCCCCCAACAAACCAGACTTTCTAGACAGATGAAGCAGAATTTGATTAAAATGGACTAAACCGAACTGGTGTGAACGCACCCTGAAATTTTCATTATTCTCAGTTCGATTCGGCTCATCTCTGAAATAATTAATATAAATTAAAATTGTACAAAAAGTAGCAAAATTGCATATGTGCTGTCACTGTGATGTCTTAAGCGTCTCTTCTCCTTCAGCACATGTTCTTCTTTTTGTGATGGAGACAATAAAGCAAAAGCACACGAGGAGCTAACGAACACCAAGGGCACCTTATTCATCCTCCATGTTCTAATTAAAACTCGGAGGAGCACATTTGCATAATTATAATAACAAAAATAGCGGCTGCTCTCTCAAAGACCGGTGATAACGCCCAAAAGTCAACTGGTTCCATCCACGGTGTTCCGCGAGACGGTGCCACTCCAACAACGCTCTCTTTGGCGGTAGGTAGTTGATGAACGACCTCATTAGCGTAACCGCCGTGGAATGATGTCCGGCGATAAGCAGCGTAGCCGATTCGAGAGCCTCCTCACTCATGTTCGGGACGGGCAATGAACGGCACATGGGCGCGTCGGGGTCGACGGGTTGGAGCCTGTGCCGCTATGCTAACGTGCCGCGTTCACACGCTTTGCGCCGCGCTCGCAGCAGATCTCTGGTCGTTGACCCGAGGGCTCAGCACTGACTCAAGCTGTGCTCAAAGCGTCCGTAATCAGAGGCCTCCTACGCGCCGCGCTGAGTGTTAGTTATGTGCTCTGCCCTCCTGAGCAGCAGCTTTTTAATGAACGGTAATGGTGTCTGGTGAGCTCTAAAGGTTGTCACATCCTAACAGAGTCCGTGTAGCTTTTTTTTATTTTTTATGACAGGCTGAGGTAATAAGCTGCTGGTCTTATTGACAAATTTACAGTCGAGGCGCAGGAACTAATTTCAGAGGGAAGAACGGGGGGCGTCCACAAGGGGCTCAGCCATAGTTGGAGGTAAGCTAATGTTTCCTATATTCAGTTCAACGCACATTAAAAACATACGCTCATTTTTAGAAACACCACAAACTGATTTTGAAAGCCAGAGAGAACTGGTTCATTTAATCACCTGTCAGGCTCGTTTGTAAGCACCAGCTCCTTTGGTTTCTTGTCTTTCTTTAAATCTAACCACATCTCCTCTGTTTTCCGAGTTCAAGGAGACCAAAGCAAAGATTTTACTCCTCTACATTCAGCCGTTATGTTCAATTACTGCTGCCAGGAACTTTGTGTTCTCCATTTTTTTATTTTTTTTTTATTCTGTGGTTCCAAGTTACACCTGAGTGACTGAATGTTTCCCTGTTCAATGTCTCTATTTTGGAATCAGCAATTGACTAAAGTGCTGCTACTAATGCGGTTTACTTTCCTTTTTTCCTCTCTCATAGACGATACATGTTGGATTCTGTTTAGCTGTGGTCCTTCCCTGGAAAAAGCCATGGCTACAATTTAGAGAAATGTTTCTGAGGATTTATTTAAACTGTAAGCTCTCATCTCCGCAAGATCTTCTTTTCTTCTACTGAAGACACTTTTTAAGAGTTCCTAGGAAAAGCTTCAGTGTTCTGTGCAAATGACGACTTGAGAAAAACTCAGGCAATCAGTTCTATTAATGTTCTTAAAAGTGTCTTTTTTTATTTTATTTTTTACATATTTTACAGATACCACAACCCCTCAGCTTGTTCTATGATACTTTGAATTTTGTTCCTTTATCTCAAACCCAAACGGTTCCGCCCCATCCAGCTTCGAAATGTCTTTTTGCCATAGTTTAAAGAAATGCTCTGAAAGAGACAAACCAAAATCATATCTTGCGGGGGTTTTTGGCAAAATTCTCTGCAGAGGTGAAACCCGTTGTAATTTCTGGCTCGATATTGCCCATAAAATAAAATAAAAAAAGCTGACTGTCCATTCAGCGAGAGCGACAATAATGAAGGTAGGAGACTGAGTCTGCACCGCTATCACCTTGGTTTATATCAAACTACGGGAAGAGAATAGATAGGAATCTTTAGGTAGCTGTCAGAAAAAAAAGCCTGGCTGATATGTACACTACAAATCTGTGAGGATAGAAGAGACTCGCTGCCCTCTTTGAATGACATGCTTGACTTTGATGGGCTGCGTGGATCATTTGCACCTGAAAGGGAGACTTTATAAAAGGAACAAAGGTTTTCTCTGTGTATTCAGTAGTGCTCCCATCTCCTGCACATATATATCTGTGTGTGTGTGTGTTTGCTTCTCACCAGCAGCGTTTGCTCCATATCCACAGGGGAGTATGGCGGGGGGCCGTCCATCCCCCATGGCCCCTCTGGTAGGATGTCTGGGTTGGGCAGGCAGATCTGACGAGACACCACGAAGTGCACACTGTGCTCGCTGGCCTAAAGTGACCAACAAACAGACGCTTGGGCTTCATGTTTGAATTTCTGGAAGTGGAGATATGCTTTGTATTTTTGTGTTACACTTCGAAAATAGACTTTGACATCGAAACCTTCTTTGTCTGACTGTCAGTCAGACAGGCTGGGTGGCTGCAGCCAGCCGCCTCCCTGCTCTCATCTTCCTAGAGAGATTTCTCTCTCCAACACGCCGCTGAGCCCTGAATTAGCCAGTCCGAACCATTATTGCCCTAATTGGACTAATTCAATTTCTTCCCTGCCAGTTCTTAATCTCTGACAGAAAGTGGCCGCTCCGAGAGGCCATCTTGGCTCCGTTGAGACCCAGAAAGAGCCGGTCAGGCGGCCCAGACAGGAACTCTGAGCCCAGAGACCCTGCACAGTCAGCCGTAAACACGCAGCAATTAACCGCCATTAACCAAACACACGCCATCACTGGCTGGCATCACCCAGGAACCAGAGGCGGCCGCACACCACACCACACCACACCACACCACACCACACCACACCACACCCACCCCCACCCGAAACCCACATGTCCAGCAGGGGAGTCGCCACAATTAAACAGCATTAACTGCAGCAAAGGCAGACACAACAGCGCAGCTCGACACAATTAGCTTGAATCACCGCAATTATCTTCAATACCGCCGGGAGGTGGAGCCCGAACAGGCTGGTTCTGGTCTGCAACAACGTTTAGGTGGAATGTGTCACAGCTGTAGCTGCAACTATCGATTATTTCAGGAATCAATTGTTCTATTGATCAAATATTTGACAGATTATTCACACAGGAGAATCACAGATTTTTCATTTGACCACTTTTTTATACAATATTAGAAAAACAAACTTATTTGTAAATAAGCATATAAAAATTCCATTGCCTAAAATGCAATAAGTTAACGTTCTTTTAGTTATGCATTTGATTATTAACCACTAATAATTCCATAGGTAAGTGCTTAATAAGTTTTTGTTTTTTCACAGCATTTTAACCAGATGAAGCTAAAACTATGTCACTTGAGTAGAACAGTTCTCTGGGAAGAACAGATTTACAGACAAAGAAGAGTTTTTTTCAAATCTTAAAGTTTATATATTTCTCCTACAGATTTGGTTTAATTTCTACTCTGAGGATGTTCTTCCAACAAATTGCCTTCTTTTTATTCTTTATATTCAAGTTAACGATTAATCAAAGACTAAATCAGTTGCCAATCAATAATCGATCAATGACAGTTACTTGTTGCATCACGATTAATTGCATCTGGTTAATCAGATAATCACATTATTATCAAAATCACAATTACAATTGTGTTGTCTGATTTTTCGATATTAATCACGATTAATTATTTCAGCGCTGATCGCAACTGAACTTTCCAAACAGAGCTAATGCTTGGTGTCCGTCCTGACTGACCTGGATGAGCAGGGCGGCGTGCTCCGGGGCACCGTAGCGCAGATCGTGCCCGTTGATGGCCAGCACGCGGTCGCCTATCCACAGCTGTCCGTCGCGCGCGGCCAGGCCTCCGTCCAGCAGGTGGAAGATGTAGACCCCGTGCTCCTCCGCTCGCCGCACCAGCTTGATGCCCAGCTGTTCGTCCGGAGCGTTCTTGTTCAGCACCACGTGGACGCTGTCGTCTCTCACCGGGTGGTGGGGGGGGCCCGGGGCCTGGTGGACGCCGGCCCCGTGAGCGTGGCCATGCGAGTGCGAACGGTAGCGGTGCCGCTGCTCTCTGAGCACGGTCAGCCGCAGGAGTTGGCACGGCTGCCTCAGGGTTGTCACGGCGAAGTAGTGAGGCACGTTGCTTATGTCAATGCCGTTGACCTGGGAAGGGGAAACGGAAGGACATGGTTACGGTCCAGTCACAGCTCGACTCGATCTGCCGGAGCTGCGCTTACGTTGGCCTTACAATTTGGCAAAATGGGAAATAAATTTGCTTAATGGTAACAAGATCGAAATACTTTTTTTTTAAATTGCCATACGTCATTGTGCTTGAGGTGGTTCTTCTAAATTGATCTACTTTCCCCAGCTGCAGCGGCAACACTTTTGATGCAACATGGCAGTTTGTATACAGCAGCAATGTCTTTATAAGGCCTCTTGGCTTCACCTGAGGTTGAAAATCGTAAAATTGCGAGCAAAAATTTACAGAAAAAAGAGAAAATATACTAGATATACTAGCCACTCCCAAGTATCCGCTGCTTGCCAATCCAATGCCTAAAAACAACGTTTTCTCTGATGGTTGACGTTGTCCTCTAGTGGTGTGGTGGAAATATAAATATTTTTCATGTCAGTGTTTGCATCCATGGTTTTAATGACTTATCACGTGAACAAGCTTATTCACGTGTGACTTTAGTTGGATTCTTTATTTAATGGAAACACAGTCTTTGCGAAATTGTATTTTTTTTCCCTTTAGCGGAATATCGAAAACATTTGGCGCACATTTTTAATGGAAATGCAGCTTTTGCATCATTCTGGTACCTTCAGGATCATGTCCCCGGGCAGCAGGCGGCCGTCCCGAGCAATGACCCCTTCCCTGTAGATGTCCTGGATGAGGATGCGAACCAGAGGGGTCTCGTTGCCGCCAACGATGCTGATGGCCAGTGGGTCCGAGGGATCCTGTCGCGTGATCTTAATACTGGTAAGCTCACCGTCAGGGATCAGGTGATGGAGCTGGGGAAGAGCCAGCACTGATGGAGAGAGGACATGGAGAAGAAAATGTCTCAATTTAATTTTAGGAAAACAGGGAGATCAAACAGAGGGAACAGTGGAGGAAAGGGGATCGTGCAGCAGGCCACAGTGGGGAGGTACGACTGTGGAACCAGCTGTCTAAACTCCCTCAGGCTACTACAGCAAACTTGTACAAGCCGAGAGAATTTTTCCATGGCTAATTGTCCCCTGTGATGTTTGTTTCATTATTCACATTCAGTCCATCTGTACGAACTGCGTGCTTGGGAAAACCCTTCGTTTCAGATATCCAGCGGATAATTACTTGGGTGGAGATGAATAAGTTTTAATGAGCAAAAAAAAAACTTTCAAAAACTACAAAAGTAGCCAAAATTTATGATTCAGAAATGGTGTATTCTTTTGTGGTCAAATAAAAAGCGGCACAGCTGTTATTGTGAAGTGAAAGGAGGAGGATGTGTTGTGATGTGCTTTCAGATTCAGTGTTTACGCCTCATCGGTGCAGCGTTTGCTAAAAGAATAGCTGAGAGTGTTCTGGAACTTTCTACCAGGTCTGAACATTCGAGAGGCCAGAGACGCCATCTTGGTTCCTGAAATATTCGCCAATTCTGTTTTGTGTTGACGTCCTGGATGTTGGCTGAGTTGTTCTAAGACGTGACTACATCACTTTATGTTGGTTTATACGGAGCTAAATTGGGACCATAAAAACTTGAATCTTTTTCAATA
The DNA here is from genome assembly GCA_903067075.1 of Micropoecilia bifurca. Taxonomy (NCBI): domain Eukaryota; kingdom Metazoa; phylum Chordata; class Actinopteri; order Cyprinodontiformes; family Poeciliidae; genus Micropoecilia; species Micropoecilia bifurca. Next base: position 9,031 of record CAEGAF010129960.1, read on the forward strand.
TTTTTTTCCAGTTTCAGAATAATTTTTCAGTTTCAAATCTTTTTTTTCTTTTTTTTTTACAGTTTCAATTATTTTTACTTTAGAACAAACTTCATGGCCCCAATTTAACTCCATAGGTATATAACCTATAATCCCTATCAAATACATTCAAGTTTGTGGTTGTGACATGGCAAAATGTGAAAAAATCCAATAATTTCTGAAAAGATAATTTTCTGCTGTAACCATGGTAATGACCAACTCCAACACACATTTTTGGAAAGTCAGCATATTTCTGGAAGATGTACTTGTCTCCTCCCTCTGGCTCTTTCTTTTCCCCAGCATCCTAACCTTGAGTCTTTGTGGTTGCTCTTCTGGCCAGAGGCTTCAGTCACTAACAGATGAGACATATTCCTCATCATATATGAAAAATGTCTCTCTCCTTTTATTCCTCAGTGGACCGTCTCCCGTCTCCAGTGGAGTAGCCTTGGCGGTTCGTTCCACTCAGCGCTGCACTTTCTCCTTTCCAGAGTCAATATTTTGTCTTTATCACAGCCGATTGCTCCAGGGGTGCAGAGCCTTCTCACCGGGACCCTGGAGCTCTTATGTAACCTCTTTCTTTCTCACCAGCGCACACCGTTTGAGTTTCTCGCTCCATCTCATTATTTCTACAGCTTGCACGGGGACATTTTAGTGCAATTATTTACATCTTTTATATCCTTTCTTTCTTTTTTTTTTAACAAAATCTGGATCCATCTTTTACCAAATCTTTCTCTACGTCACTCTTGCGTTTATGCGTCTCTCTCCTGGAGCATTCGATGAATATTTAATCCATCCTCTCAGCCTCCTCGGCGATGGCCTTTGAGAATCATCTACTCCCGAGTCGTTTGTCATTCATCATTCTTGCATAATGCCATATTCCTTCTCCGCGTCCCGCCGCGCCACATCTCTAACTCTACATAATGCTCCATTACAGTTGACTGCATTTCTTCCACTTTGTCATGAAAATGCCTGAGCTGTGGATATTGCGTTGTATATTGTTTTCTTTACTGTGTGAAGGGTTATAGATGTGCGTGTCATGAGTGTGGCCTGCCCAGCTTGGCTTCTTTTACAAGGATGACTCCAGTCTGGAGGTGTGGATGACGGAATGCATGGTCACCAGCTGGGTTTCCATTGATTTTAAAATTGTGCACATTGGAATTACGAAAATAAATGTAGTTAATGGAAACAGGACAATTCTTAAAAAAAAAAAAAAATCACGTTTTTAGAGTGTTTCAAAGTTTCTGCACTAATATAAGGTGGTTATTATTAGAAGTAACATTATACTTCTAATGTTAAAGTGGATAACCATATAAAAATATTAATTTATCCATCTGACCACTTTTACATTCCATTACTTTATTCAAAAGCTAAGGTCTAAATTGAACACATCTGAAACTGTAGGTTTTCTAAGTTAGACTTTTTGATATTTTGTTGTTACAGAAAATGAAACTTCTTTTTTTATCTTTTACTCATTATCGAACCTTCAGAACATTGCCTTACAGCTTGCAATTATTTCCCCTTATTTCCTCCCATATTTTGGTGGTGATGTATCATTTATAATGTATATTTTATTTTCAGTGTATTCTATATTCTATTCTTATTGCCAATTTAAAAAAAGAAAGGGAAAAAAAAACACTGACGGAAAAGACGTAGGAGTATGTTTTCTAATGACTCGTCACATGAACAAACTTATTCTTGTGGGATTTTAATTGCGTTTCTTATTTGATGGAAACGCTACGATTGCAACACGGTGTTCCCCACGACATTAGCAGAGGACCGGCAAAGTTTTGCTGCCTACATTTGTGACGGAAACGCAGCTGGCGAGGACCCGGGTGAAAAGGCTGTTGATGGAAAAGAACAGCAGAAGGTGGTGAGGCCTGTCACCTCCAGTGACCTCGGCTATACCATCACTATGCAAAATGCCCCAGGCTGCCAATCTCTGCTCTGATCCCTCTGTGGTGATGCACCAGTGGCCTTTATGCAATGTGTGGCTGAATTATTCAAGAAACATATGCCTCTGCTGTTGCACCCAAGCCCCAAAGCCATGTCACCATTCCTCACACAGCTGATTAAACATGGCAAATATAAACATTTGGAGCCACATGCACTTCCTGTTCCCTCTGGAACTCTCTCCAGTGGCCCTTTTTTTTTTTAGGAATCACACAGATTGATTTAAAAATGTAAAAAGTTTCTCCTCCGTACCTTCTGGCGGCACGCTGGAATTCCTGGCATTGTCCCGCTCCTCGGAGGTCTCGTTGCTGACCGCAGTGCCGCTCTTGGTCCTCCGCAGAACGCTGAACGCCCGGTTCAGTCTCCTGAAGGAGCGGCTCCTCACTGAGGAGCGGTCAAAGTTTCTGACTGCAAAGAAGAAGAAAAGAGGGGGGAAGAGTAGACAGGGTCTTTATAAAGGACTTCACTTTGCAAACATGCCCGGACACGTCTGACTGTGGCTCCAATCAGAGTTCTCCTGTGTGAACATGTTCCGACAAGTTCTGCAGAGGAGCCGAAATACCGGTCTGAAGCAGGTCAGTGCTTTAGAGCTACCTGAGCAGTGACTGTAGGACTTCACAGAGAAAAAACCTGCACAAATACATAGTTTCACTGCTCTGTTGATGCACTGAGAGAAAAAGGTCGTATTGATTTTGTCTACAGGAAAGTAAGGCGGTGAGCCTCATCCATCTCTGTATTTTTTTAAAGTGAGATTTGCAGACCTGACCCTTTCAAAACTTTCTACAAAGGGACATAAATGCTTGAGTTTGTGCTTGGTTAGCTGTGTAAACGAGAGAAAAGAGCAAGTTCTGTAATATTTCCTTTTAACCTTCCAGACTTCCTGTTGAACAGAAGTGCTTGCGACTGTACAGGCTGCAGAGGGACGTCTACAGGTGCATTTCAATTAATTATAAAATGATTTAAATGTTCATTTATTTAATTTCGATTCCAAAAGTGAAACTCGGGTTACATAGATTCATTACACACAGAGTGGTTGGTTTCAAGTGCTGATTTCTGTTTTGATTTTTGATGATTATGGCTTACAGCTAACAGAAAGCCAACATGTAGTTTATTTGGCACAAATGCAGCAACTGGCAAGTCGGCGTTCTTAAAATTATGATTAGGATTTAATTTATGTAAGACCCTAACTTTGTAAGAAACAGATTTTTAACACTTTTCATTATGAATGCTTAAAAAAACGTCTCTTTGTGTCAAATTAAACTCTATATATTGAAATTCTTTAACCCAATTACTGTAATTAATTACATTTTCAATGGCATCTTAAGATATTGAGAAGCTCTTGTATGTTTATGGCGGCCATAGATGATTTCCAGGACAAACTGGGCCATAAAAAAGAAAAACAAAACAGAAGGACATGTCATAATATATATTTTTTACATTCTTGTGCTTTTCCCAAAGCAAACCAAAAGCAAGTTTGAGACCCTGAACCCGGTTTGACAGGCCTGTCGACAGAGTTGAAACCTGGTATTCACAGCACCAGCTGTTCTTTCTAAGCTCTGAGTGGCAATTTGGCAGTAAAAACCTGCCCCACTCCTGCTGCTAATATCAGCAGTTGGATCCTGCACAACACCTGAGGACTGTTGGTATTTCCAGTTTGTTTTTGTAAACAACAAACACCCGACTAAATTTAAAACCTCCTTCTTGTGTAGATCAGTTCTCCAGAGCCTTGCTAATGACCTAATTATTCTATTCAGATGTGTTGCAGCAGAGGCACATCTAAAAGTTGCAGGACTTTTAGATGGTAGTTTGAGGATGGTAGTTTGAGACCCCTGCTATACATGTTTGAGCATGTATAACTGAAACATGCTCTAAATTTTTTTTTTTTTTTTTTTTTTTTTTTTTTTGCAAATTTGGGCCCCTGTCTCTTTAAGAAACTTCTACTCTGTCTCTGCTTCAGCAAGTCATCACAACAAGCTTTCTTCTTTAAGCCGTTTACAAATGTTCTTCAGTGCGATGTAGGCAGAGCTTTGTATGAGTGGGTGGAGCTTTCTGGAAATAGGTGGAGCTTTGTGAGATGAAGCGGTTAGGCGCCTGCGATTGGTTGCCACGGGTGATTCAAGGATTTTTCAAACATGCATGAAAGAATTGCAGCAATGCTCCATGTATATTTTTGATGAGGGAATAAGATTATATCATAATGTAAATCTCAAAAAAGGCAACTTTTACATAATACCGTCCCTTTAATTCTCATCCAGCTGCATATACTGCGAAGCTTTTACAGTTTCAACAAACGCTGCTCTTTTTTTGCCAAGTAGAGGAGCTTGTTTGACTTTTATGGGTCTTAAATTAATAAAGCCCGTCTGAGTACCAGGCATAGCTACACGGTTGCACAACAGCAACTGTGATGTAATACAATATGGACCCGGGCAACTACGTCCAACTCGGAGCATCGCAGAAAGACTTTGATTTGGAGAGCGGAGGTGGATGGAGCCGCTGGCCCAGGTCCGGCTGCTCCAGGAGCAGAGGCTCCGCAGCGCCGCTCCCTCCCTCTGCGGCCCCAGAGAGACGCGAGGGCTTCTGACAGCCGCATTATTCTTTAAAAAGTGCCAGCGGCTGCTGGAGCTGACAGCTTGTTCAGCAGTTGCAGCTCGTGGAGATGGCGGCGATGGTGGTGGGGCGCTCAGCTGGCCCAGCTTAAAGTGCTGCTGCAGCGTCATTTGGCTTCCCCAGCTCTTACGTTAGGAGAGCAGGGAGGAACTCTCACGACAGCCTCCCGGTATCACAGGTGGAGGGTAAAAAACAAAACTAAATAAAAATGGAGGGAGCGCTTCGATCGCGTCACCAGGCGTTATCACACGCCGTCTATTTTTAACCCGCCTCTCATTACCGTTCTCCTTTACAGCGCAGTGTTCTTGCCCTTTTAGTGACTTCTTCTCTCTGTGTGACTTTCTCTCTTTGTTTCTCTGCTCGTTTCCTCAAATGGAATTTTTTATGGATTTGTGAAGAGAGAGAAAAAAACAAAAGAGAAGGGGAGCTAATTGGTTAATAGGATTTCTATCAGAGGGCATTAGAAAGAACAATTGTATTCGGGAGCGAATCAGTGGCTGGGTAAACCGCAGCAGTAAATACATGTTAGATTTCTGCCTGCTACTCCCAGTAGCAGGCAGAAATATTAGAAATATTAACTTCCTTTGAGCCGTTTACACACTTTGTCATCTCACATACATAAACTTTAATGTATTTCATTGGGATTTTTTATGTGATGGATCAACACAAAGGAGTGGAAATCTGTATGTTTTATTATTTTTCATTCAGCTTATGTATATATTTCAATAAATATTCAAATTTAAATACTAGCACCATGTCATTCTGAGCACGGTAGTGGTTGCATCATCCTACGGGGGCTTTAGTTCAGCACAGAAGATGGTCAAAGTAGATGGGATGAAGGAAGCATGTATGAGGTAAAGCAGGATAATAATATATTTAGGTTTTATAATGGCCCAGTCAAAGCGCAAGCCTCAACTCTTGAAGCTTAAAAATTAATGTCTTAGCTTGAGTTGTTTAAATAGGCAACATTTTTTGCCTATAAATGTTCAGAGCTGTTAAGAGACCTGCAGCTGCATGGCACAGAGCACTGTTCAGATTTTAGTTTGGAAGAAAAAAACAAAACTGAAGAAACATCTATTCTTTCCTTTGAACTTCAAAGCTGCTGATCAATCACACAAAAATCTGCAATAACAAAAAAAACACTGAAGTTTTCAGGTGCAACATCTCAGTGTGAACTAATATATTTGTAACACGCTCTGAGTAAGCAGATGAATCACACACACACGCACACACACACACACACACACACACACACACACATGCACACACACACACCCTTTTCTCCCACTCACTCTTCTTGGAGCTGCTGCGAGCGGCCAGGCTAGTCATGCTGCCTGACTGGCTGTTGTCCTCCATGTTTGGGTCGAACGCCGGGTTGACCAGGCCGGGTTCGTCCGAGAGCAGCGCCACAGCGGCGGAGGTGGGTCCGTCACTGGGCAGCGTGGCGACGGTGAGCTCCGACGTGCTGTCTGTGCACTCGCCCTCCTGCGAGCGGCGCTTCCTGTCTGTGGAGAGTCCATAGTGGGAGGCGCCTTTGCACCTGCAAACAGGAGGAGAGAACGGCTCGTTGACTCCAGGCTACAGTAAGACTGTTACTTTATATATCAGATGGAGAGCAGCTGTGAAAGGTTTTGTTTTTAGTTGGGGGTTTTTGACCCGGGCTTTGACTAAGCCATTCTAACACCTTCGATAAAGGCATTTCATTGTACATGTAGCTGTATGTTTAGGGTCGTCGTGCTGCTGGAAGGTGAACATTTACCTCTAAAGGGTGTCCCAACATCACAATGCTGCCACTACCATGTTTAACTACAGTGGTAGTTTGTCGGATTAATCGCGATGAATTTAGAAATCGGTTAAACTGGAGCACACAGATTTGTTAAACCGTGTTTGTCTGACATCCAATTAAAACTCAGTGGATTTTGCGACTTATCAAAACAGGAAAGTCAGAGGAGGACTTCTCTTACAGGGCGCTGCATGAGGATGGAGCAGTGAGACCTGACGATGCATGGCGGCGTATCCGCACACTGAACCTCATGTGGAGGCAGTCGGAGTGGAAAGAACTGATTTCTGCTAGCATTTATCAAAAAGGTCAGATTGTGAACAGTGATGCGAGCATTTCCTCCAGGCGCCCTCTCACAAAGACTACTTATCTGACCTTATCACTCAAACAGCACACAACCTGTACACCAAAATGGGACAACTTTTCTTTCTTTTTTTTTGGTACTTTGACATTGAATCCAGATTGCATCTCTGTGGACCTCCCACGGAAATCACTTCAACAAGCTATTGAGAGAGAACTGCGCTCCCGGTTGCTTCCTATTTGTAACCGCATGCAGACTAACCTTTCTCAGTGGCACCGAGAAAGAGCGTCGCTGACAGTCAGACGAGTGCAAACGCAAGAAAACGGCCGCTGGTGAGGAGGAGCCGACATTGAATCTGAATGTGGAACATAAATGGGTTTGATTGTTGTTACTCAAAGCAACAAATCTAATTCCTCAGCTCCAGATGTCAACATCACACCGCCACACACACTTTATCTCCCGCGCTCATATCAACGCTCGCTCGTCCATAAAAGGCTTTTCACTGTAACAACGCGAAACTGCGAATGTTTGTGTGCGACTGGAGCGTTTCCCTGCAGGTCGGCGGGGTGTTGTGTTGCGTTGGGTTGTTGCGAGAGTTTCCCTCCATCTGTAAGCCATAAAGGCTTCATCAAGAGGCAGGAAAAACTCTGCCTTGTCTCTCCGGCTGTCTCTGCGGAGCTATCAGCGCAAACATTAACTCGGTTTTAATGAGCTGGATCCGACCCAGGCTCTGCTTCACCGGTAGCTCAGACAAGAAGAAAAAAAAAAGAAAAAGAAAAAAAAAGTGGTGCGGCATGTTTTCCCTCTGCATCCAAAGATGAAAGGTTAAGTAAAAATGAGGCAAAATGACAAGAGATTACTTAAGTGTCACAAAAAAATAAAATAAAACTAAAGAGTAAGAAGAATGTGAGCTTTGGAACCGTTGTAACAGAGTTGGAACTGTGGGGCACCCAGTGGGCGCCACGTCACCAGAAGCAGCGTTTTGTCTCCATTACAGAGCTGTCTGAGCAGGTCATGCTCTCTGTCCACGTCGGACGGGGAAAATAATTTCATCTGAGAACAGGGTCCTATATCTCAATTGTAGCCACAAGTTGGGGCGTCCAGTCAGATATAACATTACACAAAGCTGAAGTTCCCATCGATCGCTTTCACGCCGCGCTCGACTTCACGACACGCTGCGTGTGTGTGTGTGTGTGTGTACCTTTGTGTGAGACTCAGTTGTTCTTTAAGTAAATTGATAACTACCAACAGCGACATGCCACTTAATGAAGTGATGCGACCCAATAGATCGATATTTGAACGGACAGGCAAAGAGAGGGAAGACGTTTTAGCCGAGTCACTGTCGGAGAAGGTTTAAAATTGAATACCTGATTGAAATTTATTTGCATCTCATAGCAAAATCCAGCATGTTCAGGGTTAATACACAACCGTACAATGTTTGCAAAAGTATTATTTTCCTAGTCATAATCTTGTACAAATATGATTTTTTTTTGTGGCAAGCAGGGCGACTAAGATGCTAAAATTAGTTGTGGTTTTGTCACATTTTGCATAATCAGAAGCAGCTTTGTAAATATATTAACCAACTACCTCAATAATTTAAGTGTTTGTAGGTGAAGATGTGGAGGTAATAAAACAAGTCTAAGATATTATTGTTTTTGTGTAATAACTCCTTTTCATTTTGGGTTATATAAAAGATAGCCAATGTTGTCAACAGACAATGTATTGATAAAATACCTACTAACAAACTGTACAAATAAAAGCCGTCTCCACGTTTGACTAACATGTCTTAAGATGTAATAAGATTCAAAATTTTTACACATTGATATAATTTATAAAAAATAACTTCGATTTGATTGTGTGCTTAATATTCAAGGACACAATTGTCATTGCTTTAAATCTAAATTGCAGAGGGCCACATAAAAACTTGTGGCAGGCCAGATTTGGCCCCAGGGCCTCGAGTTTGACACATGTGTAAAAACATAATAAACTGGATCTTTGGTATAAACTGGATCTGTGATATAAACTGCTTTTCAAATCTTTTTTATTGACCTAACAACATAAATAAACTTTCACCAACCCATAAAAACATTTTAACAGCGATTTCATCTAGTTGGCTGATTTAGATTTCTGTTTTTTCTTTGCAGTCTGACTCTTCCAATTTTGACCGATTCAGATTTTAAAACGTAAAAACATGTGCTGCAGATTCTTTGATAGCAGTTTTGACTCTAGCAGTAGTAGATCGGAGCATATTTTCTTTTCAGTAAACAAAAAGGAAATTCATAAAACTACTACATTTCCATTCCTCTATCAGTACATCAGCCAACAACATTTTACCCTCCCCCTATGAATTATTAACTTCTTCAGCTTATATTTTCAGTTTTATGAACCCATAAAGGGGATAAACAGAGTCGGATATAAAAAGAAACACTAAGCGGGTTGTTGTGTTTTCTAGAAAAGAGGCAGTAACAATTATGTCCGAATTTGGCCTCTTTGTTATTGTTTTTAATAGTGTCAGGATTTTAAAATAACTTCACTGGTCAACAATCAAATAAATTGTCAGGGGTTTTATCAGCTGTTTTAGAGTAATTTTGATGAGCTGAATCCAAAAATCAAGTTGGTTTTGTTCAGTCGGGTCAATTTTCTGAGCTATGGAGCAACATGAGAGTCAAAATGCGCGACTTGCTCTCACGTCTGCATCAGTTTCAATGAGTGATTCATATCTACTTACCCTTATCAGTGTTTATTATACAATTTACAGAAATCCAAGTGTATAACATTTAATTAATACATTCTGTTTGAAAACAATTCCCCCCCCCTAAAATGAACTGATAATGTCACAAAAATGTAACCAATTTAGTCAGAAGATCAAATTTCTCTAAATTAAATAGAACAAAAACCTGACCTGATGTGGATGTTATTTTTGGATTCAGCGGTACCAAATTCGGTTGAAAAAACATATTTAAAGTATTTATTTTGTAACCAAGTGTAATAAAACCAAAAACTGCTGCCATGTGACTGGAATCAAAAAACAGGGTAAAAAAAAAACAAAGATTTTTCAAAAATATTTCTGCTACTCAGCAGGACAAACCAAATATGGACCAAACACATCCTGAGATGTAAAAAAAAAAAAAAAAAAAAACGTGTTCCTCTCTTTATGCATAAACTGCAAAAACCTATTCTAATTTGCCATTTTCTGGATATTTTTTCAGGAATGATCACAGAGATTAGAAGGGGCTCATTAGCACCGCTGTGGCCTTGACTCAGTTATCACATCATCTCTCCAAATCCAAGGATCCGTAGCGAGATAAAGAGCTGAGACACATGCTCATCCTTCCAAATGCTCCTTCCTCCTTTTCCTCCTCCTTCTCCTTGTCCCTGTACAATAACAATTACCCATAATGCTTTCAGTGATGTGGCGGTCTTACCGACGCCTCTCCCCCCCTCGTCTGGAACACAAACATGTTGTGTTCTTGCGATGTGCTATAAAACACCAGCTCACCACTCATCAAAGCCTCTGAGATGCTCCAATCCTCTTTAGGGGTGAGTGGATTATCCGTTCTAACCCAAATACACGCTCCACTCCCTCACTGTGGCGGACAATCACGTTAGTTTGCCCTCCCGTCAAAATGCAAATTACCCCCACTGAAGCGACGACGGCAGCTCAGGTGCCAAGTTTTCAGGAGAAACACTGATTTCTTTTATTTTATTTTTTGGTTTGTTTGGACTCAAAAACATTTGCTTCATTGTTCTGAGCAGGTTCTGCGTGACGTAAACGTGCTACCCGTCTCCGTTCTGTCCCGTTAAGCGTCGTGTGCTAGTAGCGACAACCACCTGTTTGTGATGCAGCCTGGCTTTCATTTGGGCTCTTCAAGAAATATTCCCAGCAACGCCTGATGTGTGAAAACGCAGGAGGAAATGAAGGCCTGAAGGAGGCCCACAGGTTTTTCTCACCACAGAAAGTGAGAAATACAGTGTGTGTGCGTGTGTGTGAGAAAGGCTTTTGGAGACATGTGTTGAGGGTATTTTTAGAACACTAATGAACGTGGGGACATGCAAACACAGTTGGAGATTTATCCACTCATTAGTCAGTTTAGAGCTCGCGGGATGGTTGTTGTTTGCAGCTCAAATTGTCTTAACGGAAACAAAACAGAATATGTTTTTAATATTAAAAGTAAATAGCTGCAAAAAAAAAAATGTTTCCAAGCTTGTGCTCGGTATGTACAAAATGCCATACGGTAAAGGCAACGCTGGGAAACAGGCAGAATTTATTAGACTTCAGCGTAGACCATGCTGTTGCAGAACATCTGATCTGCCTGATTCAATGGGAAAATACCCTAAAGCTGGTTGAGAGAGATAGTAAGACTCCATTGAAAATCTTTTATAATGCTCTAGGTATAAAAAACTGGATTGGGTTATGGGGAAGAGCATATTGCTATGAAGCAAACAAGGCGCTTTTATACAAGAACCCTTTCCTAGCATCAGGGTAGCTTTCTGGGGTCATCGTTGTCTCTGTACATTTCTACTGTAATTACTAGACTAAAAACAATAAACACACTGTGTCCCCCATCTACCCTCAAGTTGTTATTCTCATCTAACGAAAGGGCAGCGCCTGCCATGATGGCTGCAGCCTCAGGCACCTGTCTGCCCATGTCTAATGTTGTTTGTCTTTCTGTTTGCTCTTCGGATGGGCTGTGCTGAAATGAATCTTGTTGCGCTTCTGTATGATAATAAAGGCTGATTCTGTAAGTACCGGACGAAAAGCCAATTACAAGGCTAGATATTTACCACTGAAAATGTAAAAGAATCCAGACAGACAAGTTTAAACTGTAAACTTGTCTGAACAATAACCGGGTCTGAAATCCCTAACGAGTGCTGACAGCCAAAAAAAGAAAAACTACTTCAGTCAGATTCATATTTTTAGCCTCATGCTGTTCATGTTCGGAGGCACAAATAGAAACAACCACACCTCCTACAATCACTAACTGAGTGGAAGTCATGTTTGTTTGTGTGGAGGATGTTTCTTCAGGACACGTCTGTCTGGCTTCATTTGTTAAGTACCAATGAATGTCATAGACTTCCTCTGAATTGAAAGTGATTATAATTCAGTTTCACAGTGTATGCACTGTGAAATGATCAGAAGTTACGACTGAAAAACTAGGCGGTAGGATCTTTACTGCAAAGGGACGACATCACAGAAGTCTGCACTGGCAAAATCCCTTCGTAATTTGTTCCAATTAAACCATTCTGCATTGTTTCACTGACACTCTGTATAAATCATAAAGGGTAATCGCTGTGTTATAGCAGCGACACCAGCATCTGTAGTGACAATCAAAACAAACACCGCTACTGCCAGTTGGACAATTGTGATTGAAGGGAATGTTCAGAATCTGTGAAATAAGCATAATTTATTATTTATAGCTTACAACCTATTAAGCTGTTCCCTACTGCATATAAAACTCTCCTGGTGTCTTCATTCAGTATAAATCCAAACTACGAGGCTTGTTGAAGAGGGACTTAAAACCAAAGCTGATTTATAGGACCTTAAGACAACTCCAATCTCTAAAAAGTAATTGTGGTTAATGTAAATACTACTTCATAAGCCTTTAAGCTGATAGCCTCTGTGTGAAAAATAACTGACTTGTGCAACGCAAACATGACGACGGTTAAAAGATCGTAAAATTGTGTTTGCATAAGAGGATTCTGAGGTGGGAGTTGTTTCAAATGGTAGAAGTCCACTTTGATCTTTGCTCCCGTCGGTCAAATCGTCACATTCAGTCTCAAGAAACAAGACTTCCTAAGGTGCTATGGGGTTATCTACTGCTAACAAAGCCCTGGTTCAAACTATTCCTTTACATTTGATTAAAGGAAAACAGAACGATTAAGGCCAGAGCGACATAAAGACACGGTAATCCAGTTAATGATGAACCAGGGGAGTGTTAATCAGATGATGCGCCCTTGTGTTGACTGGATCCGCTTGCTGTGAGGGGTAATCCCATCTGCTGCATGATTTGAGGTTGGGGTGGTGGGGTAAAGACACGGGAGGATGGAGCAGTCAGTGATGTGGAAAAAGACAAACTGGCTTGTCAAAAACAGTCTTGCACAGTGAAAGCCAGGAGCCGTTGGGTGTGACTCCTCATCGCCTTTGAAAGTGACTGCGTGCCGAAAAGAACAAGAAAAAGAAAAAGTTTGGAGCCGCAGATGAACCTTTGTGCTGAAATTTTCCATTGTGCTCCGGTGTAGCAGGTAGAAGTCGGACAGGTTTGCCGTGCTTTATGCAGCTGATTGTTTTACGGGCCCAGCAGATAGGAAGTCCGCTCTGCCAGTTAAGACCAGCCCCAGAATCCCTGAGTCATCTTTTTCAAGCCAATCAATATGGGTGATTATCAGTTGAGCCCTGGAACCATGATGAAGCCGGAAGGGTATTTATGCAGCAGTTTACTGTGTCAGTGTCTGGTTTCTACCAAGCAGGCAATCTCTTCCCTCTCGTGTTGAGAGCAGAGCAAATGCAAGCACCGATTTCATTCTCTGCTGCCCAGCTGAACTGGAGCTCAGGCTCACTGATGTGTCTCAACACTAGGGACATTTGTTTCTAACACAAATGTCCGCAAATCTTTGTCTATGTTCTTCTGATATCGAACAAAACAACACAATTTTGCAATTGTGATGTTTTCATTAAATAAGACATGACATTAAAATTAGGAGTGATAAATCATTAGAGATCATGGCAGTGACGGATGAGCTATTTTGATAAGTCAGCCATGGCGCTAACAAGCATTGTCTTAGGTGTTGGAGCGTCAACCCCTTATTCTTGGAAGTGGCCAGGTATGCAGTATTTTCAATGACACACAACTTCTTATGAACTGTGCGATGGTGTGAGATCTCTGGTGCACATTGTCTGAAAAACCCCAAGCAAAACTAAACTACAAACCACGAAGAAGAAGACTATTCCTGTTGTCTTCTTTCTAGTTTTTGGTAGTAGTATCATCCAGCTGTTGATCATGTGACTTGTATGGTGCAAAAAAAGTGATTCCATTGCAGTTTTGTGACATACATCTATATCAATGTCTGGAAAACCACCTTATCCCAGCTCAACAACCTTTTATCAAAAAAACGTGACTTTTCGAAATTGCCATTTTCCCATTGAACGAATTTCAGTTTTGAAATTTGAATTTGCACAATTCTATAGCTAATAGAAGCACAGGTAGTGGCCACAGCAAAGTAGTGCTTTTCTCTCACTGACGTGCCAATTGCTCTAATTGTAATTATCAATACACCACAGTGTATGATCATAGAGAATCCCTATGCGGTCTCTGTTCCCACGATGCTCTCTGCACCTAGTAACCCGGATTCTCTCTTTACCACACCAGCCCACGGCAATGGCTGAGTTTTCTCCTTTCCCATGCCATTATGGCTGCAACTCAGCCCGACCCAAAGCCCCAGCGGTCCGCGGGGTGCCGCTCACGTGAGAGATAAACTCTACGCCCGCTCTCCCCTCAGCTGTCAGTTACGGTCGAGCGCGTACTCAACCTTCCTACAGATTAGCCTGCTGCACACACGGGGTTGAGGAAGTTGTTTTGTCCTTCCTGGTGTCAAAGCCTTAGAAACCCCATAAACCACAGCCAGACTTTGAGCCAGCAAGAGGCAAAGGTTAGCGGAGACAGCCCACACATCCTCAGTGACAGGTCTGAGAAAGTAGGCCGCTTGACGTGAACGATTCAGCGCAGATTTGAGCGCGTGCTGCACTGCGCAAAACAAACACGTATCTAAGTTCAGTGAAGCGCTTTTCCTATGACAGAACAAAATTCGGTGCCATCTGTAAGCCTTTTCTGCATACCCCACCTCACCTTGCTCCTTGTGCCGTTTTCTGCTTGAACAGTGACACATCTGAGAAGAAGGCTCTGCTGAAGTAAACACTCTGACCTGCTGTTCGCTTCTGCTCATGAATAAATGAATACATATTTCAACTGTTCTGTTTCACAGAGTACAGTGATGCACGTGAATTGAACACGCTTTACATGATTCCAGATGTGTATTTTGGCCTGCTGTTTAAGTTTCCTTCATGTAGTTTTTTTTGTATAAAAGCATTTCCACATGTGTTAATAGTGGAAACACAAAACTTTAATGTGTTTTTATAACATTTATTTAAGTGAATCATCACAAAGTGGTGCAAAATTGTGAAGTAGAAAGAAAATAATGGATGTTTTTTTAATTTTTTTTACAAAAAAATTTAACGTGGCATGTATTTTTAAAAAACAATCTGTGTCAATTACATCTGCAAGTTGCTTAAGATTATAGACGCACATCCAGTCACTGACATTTTTGCCCATTCTTCTTTGTGAGTCATACACAAATCAGTCAGTTTGTATGACAAGCATTTTTTGTTAAGTTTAGACAAAGATTCTCATTTGGACTTTTTCTAGATGTTGACTGGGCCAGTTTAACACTTTGATCTGTTCTAAGCCGTCTTGTTTAGATGGTGTGGACCCTTTCAGATCTCAGTACTGAAAGAGAAACTCAACCAAAGAATCCAACATGGATCTGCTGAGGTCGTAGACTTTCAGAGCATGAAGACGGACTTGTGGAACCAAAGGGAAATGACTTCCACCTTAAGGAACTTAAACATGCTGCTTGATGTGGCCACATCACACAATGTGCATGTAGCACAAACAGTCCAAATTTAGTAAGAAATATTGGATAACGTAACGTTACTACTCCTCTGTGTCTGTTTTTTTCACATAAACTCCATAAAGATTTTAGGGGTGTTAACAGTTTTTGTCGGGGAACTTTAACATGGTATCATTTCCTGTTTGCTAAGTGCCTCATTGCGCCCGTTGCATGTTTTCTTGTTTGACTCTATTTTGCTCGTAGACCTACTTGCTCAGCGTGTGCTCATGCATAAATAAGCACTAGCATGACACATTCACAGAATTAGCTTCATACAAGCAAAGGAATAATTTGCTCTTCTTTTCCTTCTACTTTCAAAGGAGCTCGATTCTTCATGTCAGCCCCTCTCCCGCTGGTTTCCAGGTATTTTTGGTTACAATAAAACAATGTGAGCTCCAGACACAGGGAGCAGGGATTAATACGGAGCCCAGACAAAAATCTAATTAGCGGAGCCGGGGGGGGGGGGGGGGGGGGGGGGGGGGGGGGGGGGGGGGGGGGGGGGGGGGGGGGGGGGGGGGGGGGGGG
>CAEGAF010129970.1:0-19448 GCA_903067075.1 Micropoecilia bifurca
GACTGTGGTTTTTTAAAAAAATGGACTGGTTTTTTGGTTATGGATTTAAACTTGTTCATAAATGTTACTTACAGAAAATGTTTTTTTTTTTTTTTTTTTTTTTTTTTTTTCTTTGAAGACGTCAGCCAGGTGTAATTCCTGCCCATCTAACTGGCCCTGAATAGGAAGTGGCCTCAAAACGGAGCAGAGGAGTTATGCGGGGGATTTGCAGCTATTTGGTCACCGAAGACTTTCTCACACATCAGATGTGCCTTATTGGTGCAAACAACGTCTCCAATATGGCAGCATTAGTGTTGTCGTCCCATTTTAAATGTGTAGTCTGTGGCTCCCTCTGTTGCTGCCTCAGAGGCATTTCAGCAGTGAAGAAACTTTGACCCCCCACCGTACGCCTCTGGGCTTGGGTTGATGATTGTGATTTTCCTGGGAAGTGTTTACAGTGCAGTCCCCCACATTACTCCTCCTCTCCATTGAAGACCTGAAGCTTGTTCAGGAACATGCTTTTAAAAAGTTATCTGCACTAAAAGAAGCCTGTGTTTCTAAATGCAACACAGGCACGGTGCTACTTAAGAGTTTGAATCTGAGCCTCTGTGCACGAGACTCTAAATAAGCAGGTTAGGGTGAGAAAAAAAAACAAACCTCAGAATGGAAGGACAGGCAGGATAAGGTGCTTTTGCTATGGTTGATGCAAAGAGTAGATTTACAAATAATTTAAGGTTAGATTTTTGGGGTTTGAGATCTTGTGAACGGTACAACGGCAGCCGTTCCTTCGAACAGTGAGGTATAATGTAGAGTCCTGCCTCCGCTGTCGCAGCCTTGCAGTCTGGAGGCCAGTGTGTTTCGAGCCTTCGTTATTTCACTAGTACCTTTCTAAAAAGCCAGATTATGAAATATATTTGTACATTTTAAGTTCTGCAATGCACACCACTTATTTTTGCTAACAGAAAAGATGTAGTCTAATTATTAATCTTAGTAATTAATGTATCATAAGTAAAGGTTAAAAAGATATAACAAAGTTGAATTATTGCAGCTGACTGTTGACTCGTTCCTGTGTCAGTGTGTAGATGTTTAGTACCTGTATGACCAGCGGTGGGGTTGTTGGACCTAGTGACGTGTTTGGACTGTTATCGGTAGGGATGTGGACTTCAGCCACTGCTTTCTTTGATGTTTGGATAAAAGAAAAAAAAAAGCTTGCAAGATGCTTAATGCTCCTCTAATTTTTTTTCTCACAGCTGGAAAAGTAAATGAAATGATGTTCGCATGCTCTGAGCAGATTTTATTTCAGGACAGAAGAGTCAGTAGTCAATAGTTTGCTGTTGATGCCTTTGAATGTGTTGACTGCTCCTTGTAAAGACGGGGTAGAGCAGTTTTTGTGATCCATTTCAAATCCGCATGATCAAGGAAATAACTTGACCATTGAGCTGTAGTTCTCAGTTCCTTTGAGTTAAATCCTCTAAGGATTTGCGTCGCACTGCAACCCCTGTTCCAAAAACTGGCCTCAAGCCCCTTCCATGACCAGAGCGTCGGCCTACCGGCAAATCAGTGTGACAAAGCCTGTAATCTCATTTTTACACCTAAATAAAGGTTCTGCTTTATGCCAGAGGACTACATTCAGTGGCCGTACAATCCCCCCACTCGGGAAATGAAAGGTTGAAACCGAAGGGCAATTTAGTGGGTTTTCCAGAGATTTCAAGTGTGCGTGTTTTTGGAAGGACTTTTAAATGATCAGTGAAAGCTTTATGCGGTATGTTATGTTGGAAGTTGAGCAAATGAGTGCATGGCAGAAGGAGGAGGAGGATTGTATCTCCATAGATGCTGAAAAGCATGTTGAGGGCAGTTGAACACATGTTTACATGGCGGATGTGTTTGCCTGTCTTATGTTTTTAATGCCATCAGCTGCTCCTTGCAAATACAACCAGAACATTTCAGGCCTGCCGATGTAAATGCTCAATTGTATTTTAAATTTTTTTTCTGAAACCATTTCCTTTTTACTCTTTTTTTTTTTTTTTAATGTTATTTGATTTGAAATAGTTTGGTGCGCAGAATAAAGAATAAAACACCTAATTCTCTTAGATTTCTCTGTAGAAGATAAGGTTTTCCTTTTTGTTTGTATTGTAGAAGTAGCTACATTTAACCGTTTTGTAGTAATTGATAGGTCCACCTGGTTCGCTATGCTTGTTTCAGGGAGGTAGCAGAGGAGTGAGAAGAAGTCCACTGAAAGTGCCTTTCCTCTCGATGGTGCTGTTATGTGAAAACGTAAAACTGAGAGTAGTAAAGCGGTGGCCACTTTACTACTCTCCAAGTGTTTGTTGGCAATCCAAACAGGAAGTCAATGTACCGAGACAGTGAGTCTGTAGGAAAGGAGAATATAATGCCAAGTAGATCTTTGTAGGACGTTCGGTGTCTTGGACCAGAGGTTCGTTGGGACGGTGGGATGTGGTTCAGGGTCGGTTTGCGTGGATCGAGCAAGGGTGGTGGCGGGGATCGTTTCTTTGACGCTGATCACAAGCGATGAACTTAGCACAGCACTTTAGAGACTGCCACTCTCACTCAGACATATGGCCAAGAGGTTTCAGTCCTCATTCCTCCAGTTTTCCTTCCGGCTTGGAGAAGATCCAACCCGTCGCTCGGTTATTTAAAGTGTGCCTCGTTTTCTCGTGGCTTCGTTTGGCTCGGTTGAGTCTGCCTTCTCTCTTGTGTCCGTTTCCTCTCAGAAACTGCCACTCGATGCATCGCTTTCGCCACAGCTGGGCATCAATTTAACAGTTTGTTGGGGCCTAAAATGTTGAAGCAAAGGTATTTTACTAATTTTGCACTGACAAACATCATGTTCTCAAATGGTTTCTCTCCGACTGAAGAAAGCAGGACGAATACGATCTCAATATGCTTGAATAAGCAGGGAAAAAATAGTCAAGTGTCCTTTTAGCCAACCGTGAGAAAAGCAGGTTCTGTGTCAGTATTGAGATTTTACACTTGATGCCCAGCCCTAGTAGCAGCAGCAACAACCTGTGGCATTTTTTTTCCCCATCACGATGCAACACCCTACCTGTGTGTGTCGTCTCTGATGGAGGGAACGTGTGTCCAGCACAGTCCTCCTCGTCTCAAGCCACTATGGCAACAACTAAGAACCGAGGGACGTCTCTTTCTGAAAGGGTGGGAGGGGACAGGAGGGGGAGGGTCGAATCTTCTTATTACAAGAAATCTCAAAACACTGCACCTCATTTACCTTGGTATGCTGCATATGTTATACTACATGAAAGAAAACTGCAAATGGCTTTTATTACGACATATAATGCTTGAGTAATGCCTGATTGCGATATTCTTATACGGTAACTGTTTTAGAGTCAGAATAATTATAACTGTAAAAAAATATATTAAAAGAAAAACAAAATGTTCTGTTTTGTCTTAACACTCATTCGATTTAAAAAAAAAAGATTGTTCTTGAGCCGACTTTTGTTGTCCTATTTAAATGTGTTGTTCTTTCAATATATATATAAATATATACATATATGAAATATATATGCGGAATATTTTATGGTGTATTTATTGAGCGCGTTGAAGCGGCTGGAGTCTCCGCATCGTTTTCGCAGTGTGGCGGGGGGGCGGAGCTAAAAGGAAGATGCCCTTGTTCTTTTCTTTAAGCCCCTCCCCTTAAATGTTGATGCCTTATTCACTTAGACAAGCAAGCACAACAATTTGTCAGGGGGATCGAGGTTAAGGAAAGATCTGCCTTGTTACAGCCGTATGTCGGGCTCTTCTAGTTATTCATTATCTTCCGCTTTGACTTTTTGTTTTTCTGTTTTTAACACCTGAGAGGGTGTTTTCCTCCCCTCCCCCACACATAGCTAATCTCTGACAAAGGGAACCATTTCTCATCCACACTGACCAGAGGGTCAAAAAGCTGACTTTTATTTCCATCCCAAGCTGCTAATTGGTACGTTAGCCATGTATGGGACGACTGGAGTGGGAGGTAGGAAGGAAAGTTATCTGAAAGGCAATATTTTTGGGGTCATGTTTTTTATTTTTATTTGTATTTCTTTCTTTTAAGTAGGCTTAGCTTCTTTTCTCTTAAAATTGTGTCCTTTCTGGTGCCAGAATATTTTACAGCAGGAACAGGCCTCATTCCACAAGAGAAGACATGCCTGAGCCTTAAATGCATTCTTACAGAGTTGACCTTGCAAAGCCTTTTCCTGGGCGGCCTACCAAGTAATCTAGCCTGCGTACTTGATCTGTCATGACTTCCGAACCGGTGTCCTCATCTCTGCTCACTTCACACAGAAACCACTAACATGCTTTTTCTTTTTCTTTAGAGAACTCTGAAGTGTGAGCTTTTTACATAATGCTTTTGGCAGAATAGAAACCAAGTCTGGGTCAAACGGCATTTGGAAACCCTTCTTGGCATTTGTTTCCACCTGATGAGCAGCACTGTCTGCTTCAGGACAATAATATAATCCTTTAATTTAATTTTTACAACCAATTATTGTCACATCACTGATGGCAAATCCAAAGAACAGTATTTTCAGATACAGTTTGACCTTGGCCTTATGAGAACCATGAGGTTCCCCCAGCCTACTGGATTACAGAGACCTGTGCCTGTACTATAAACCAAGGATGAATTGTGTTGTGATGAATTGATTTTTTTTTTTCTCTATCTTTTCTTTTATTGGTTACTCCTGAGCCTGCAGGAGGATCAGACATGGACCTTTTCAAGTTTTATCAAACATATTCCAAAGCAAATAGGCCCTTTTTGTCCTTTAAACCAAATTATTTTTGGTATAATAAATGTTTACCAGAATGTTTACTCCCTCAGCCCACATTTCACCCTTTTCTTTTCTTTTTTCTTTTTTTTGCATTTTGCATTCCAGCAGATTTCAAACCAAATATTGCAGATGAGATTAGGCTCCTGATGCCGTTTACCTTGTACACACTTGATGGTTTGATGAAAGATAACAGTGGCCAAGGATTTGAAAAAAAAAAATTGTATACTCTGCTTGAATATCCATATTTTTGTCTTCACTGTAGCAAATTAGAGATCCTGGGCTCTGATACTTCTGAGTGAGGCACCAGCAAACGGACGTACATGTTGAGCAGTCACAAAACGAAAATGGACGATCCATGTCTCAGTATTTTGCAAAGGCTCTGTTGTACCAACAGCTCTATTCCTTTAAGTTTTAAATGTCTTTCTTTTGTAACCCTCATATAGTTTGTTGGCCTTTTTAGTGTTGCTTTGCTTCAGTTTGAAGTGTATCTTTGACTAATACTTGCAATAAAATGCTTTGCTTAACTTCAGTTGTCATTGTTGGATGTTTTTTAGACTAAGGCTAGAATTATTTTTAAATAATTAAGAATTAAAGTACTAATTAATGTCATTAAACTAATTTAAATAAGAATTTAGGCAACTGTTTTGATAAAGTAACTCCAAGAAGCATAAATGTGTTCAAAACACTAAATCATAATTAAATGGATGTAATAAGTTTCAACTCTGGCAGAACACTAAATGGAAAGAACATTTCCATTGTGCTGACTTGGCATATTTTCCATGTAAAGGATGAGGAAGGTTCTGCTTGGGCCACTTTTTTTCACAAGAAGGGAAATGTAATGTTAGTGGTCTAATGGGCCAAACAATCTTCATAAATCTGATACTCATAATAACTAATAATCACCTAATAGACATTGTTCTTTTTCTTTTGTTTTAAATGGTGCTTTTGACTACTAATTCAAAGCATAAAAAGGCTGACAGCTGGATCCTGTCAGAACACTTCCAATCAAGAATAATAAAGAGCAAATATGATTTTCTTGGAATAGCATTACTGAAAAGGAGTTTAACACGATCTGATTATGGTTGGAAAAGTCAGATTTCTAACGACTTCAACTCACTTAGCATCAAGTGCACAGTTGAAATTATGTCTACATGTTTCTTTGATATAATTTTTTTGTCACAAATTCACATGCTCACTGTGGCATGTTGTAGCTGCAGAGCAATTTTAGCTCCTGGGGTCTGTTGGGGCTCCAAGCTCTTCTCTCTCTGACAACATTTATTACTTCCTTTTCTGCGCCGAGCAAATCGGCACATAAATCTTCATTGTATTCACATTCAAACTTGAGCAATTACTGCTTTGTTTTTGGATGGGAATTGTATGCTTTTAAAATGTTAATTTCAAAAAAGCTATTCATTTTCAAACTGAGCTAGAGGTCCTACCACAACTATAAATGAAAATATGTGTAGAAAAAAAACATGCAACATGGCATATACACCATGATCAGGATCCCTTAACACCCTGAGCTGACATTTTGATCCACTGCTGCAATATTTACTGGTGTCTCTCATTGATTACATGAAAAGCAGTGAGAATAGGTAGGATTGTTCACGTTAATCTTACTTAAACCCCTCAGCTGCTGGTAGCTGCACTCCTCCCACCCCTGGTTTCCGTGCACATGTGCATAAAAACCGACATTGATCCACATCCCTCCTTCCTATGACACCGATTATGTTGTTGTTGGCAGCACATGGGTCACATTGGTTAAGATCACACATAATTCCCCATGCAGCAAACCTGAGTGTAGGGTATTAACAAGTCAAAGCAGCAGAAAACACCTCTGTGCCGATTTAATAGGTTTGAACAAGATCTGCTGTATGTTTATTTGGTACAACAATCCACCCATAGTTTTAACCCATTTGTCAGTCTATTAAAGGGCAACAAAGAGATAAACAGCCATGCACATATGTAAACTCAAAAGGTCAATTTTAGAGCGACCAAGTTAACTAATAATTATCTTTTTGAACTGAGGGAGGAAGCCGGAGTACCTGGAGAAAACCCATTCATATAAACTTTTTGTAGAAATGACCCAGGTCCAACTTTTGAAATGCATTTGTTTTCTTTTAATCCCTTTTCTTGTTTAATTGCAGGCTTTTACCTAACTTTTATTGTATCTTAATTAAATCGAATTAGATCAAATTATTATTTTTGAGATGTATTTTTTCTTTTACTAAAAAGCCAATTTTGCTAAACGCATTTTCTGCACCAACTTTTACAGGCTCATTAAATTTGTAAAAATGCGAATAAATTCAGACATGATGTTCAACATGTCTGATGCAGTTTCACAGAGCAGCCTCTGGGTGTCGCCAAAATGGCCAATATTCATTTGTACATTTATATTTATGATTATACACGTATACAGATTTATATTTTTTCTTTTCATTTCTAGTTAGCTTGTATGGTGTTTCTTCACTATTCAGGTTTTTACTATGTTTTTTTTTCTTCTCCCACTTGTATTTTGTACTACCCACCTTCCGCCTTGAAGCTTAAATTTCCCACTTTTGGGACTAATAGACAATTATGTTATCTTTTTGTAAGTGTAGAAACACATATACCAGAATGTTTTGTAGAGGTACCCAAGTCCAGTTCTCTAAAGTGACTGTA
The DNA here is from genome assembly GCA_903067075.1 of Micropoecilia bifurca. Lineage (NCBI taxonomy): Eukaryota > Metazoa > Chordata > Actinopteri > Cyprinodontiformes > Poeciliidae > Micropoecilia > Micropoecilia bifurca. The sequence goes on from CAEGAF010129970.1 coordinate 7,419, forward strand.
CTGTAATGTTTAGGGCATACAACACTGTGAACGGCTCGTTGCCGCAGAGCTGAATAACATGCTGAGGCGGAAATTCAGCCTTAAGATTTAGCACTTGGTCACCCTGACTTCCTTTGGAGTTGCTGTGGGCCTGCACACATTTCCACCGTCAGTATTTCCACTGATAAAGCTAAGATTTTTGCATACAAAAGGTTATAAATTACTTACTTGTGCATCTCTTGTACTTGAAACTCCTGAATTTGAATAGTTCTCTTTGGACAAGCGGGTCTAAATTTGAAATATTTGATCACTAACACTGCGACAGACTGGTGACCTGTCCAGGGTCCAGCTAAATTTTATGTTGTGCACCGCACGTAGTCGAGCTTTTATTTTGTTTCCCCTTTCCTCGTGGATCAGTATAATGTTCGCTCATTTGAAGCGAAATAAAACTGTTTCCACAGATTTATATTAAAAAACCCAGAAATCTGGGGAGCCATTTGGCTTCCAGCATCACAATGAGAGAACAATAACCAACTGACAAGACAGCAGTGCTGAGCTTCGGCGTCATTAAAAACGTGGCAAAGTAGGTTTTCTAATACCAGATGCTCCGTAGGGTGGGACTGAACAGTGATTATGTTCTCACTCTGGCTGTCAGTCCCTGCGTGCCAAGATGTTACATCCATTTGACAAAAATGATGGTGTTTGCTTCTTTGCTTTGTTTAAATAAAATAGAAATGTGAGCAACCAGATGTCCCACCATAAACCCAAATGCTCTTGTCACAGCTTCATCCACAGAAAAACAAAAATAAATATTAAACTATTGAGTTTGTTCATTTAATGAAACCTTATTTTGCACGATTATCCTCTCATCATGCTTAGTGAAATAACAACCTGACACGGACCTTTTGTCAGGTGAACACATAAACATGTCGGATTTGCAGATTTTGTGTGTTGTTACTATCATTATTAAAAAGTCCATCATGTCTTCATTGACTAAATGATTTTGCAAACAGTGGTAGCTCTTGCATGAACAGAGCCCTAGGCAAGTCCCTCATTGTGGTTTGAAATGAAAAGAAAGGAAAAAAAAACTCCTTGACTTTTACAATTTTATCATAACTATTACAGAATTTTAAAAATGTGCTTTTGAAGAAACAGCCTGACCAATCTTTGAAATAAGGTTTTTACACTAATCACATCTAATTTCTTCAAAATGTATTTTCTCTTGGTTTTTCAAAAAACACAGACCATTTGAAACTCTCAAACTGTGTTTTGAATAACAATAATTATTTTATAAGGTTTTTATTTTAATAATAATAATAATAATAATAATAATAATAATAATAATAATAATAATAATAATAATTATTATTATTATTATTTTTATTATTATTATTATTATTATTCTTATTATTATTATTATTATTATTGTGTGATATTGGGTTCAACCACTGGAAACATTTGTCATTCTTATTAGCTGTGTTATTAAAAAACAAAAGGCTACATATGAGGAAATTTAAATGATCTGTTACAAGACAGCAATAGGATTTATCACAGATGTACTGTATACATTTTTAGTGCAAATGGAGAACTGATCAGAGTGCAATATGCTTCTAGGGGAAAACATGCATAAAATACACTGGAATAATGCATTAACCTGCCCCATTCCACCTTCCTTTTGACCTTATTAATCAGCTATTCCTTTAGTATTCCTGCCCTTGAAATTTAAGTTTGAGGTTAGACCTCAGGTGTTTTTATTTTTGCTCATTCAAGTCCAAGACAATGATCCCTTGTGAACCTGTGGCGCAGCGGACTTCAGGTCAGCTGGGTTCTGCTAATTAGAATTAGGTTCAGCTCAGAGAGGCTCTGTCAGCTCTTCGAGGGTCACAAGGATGCTTCACACATTGACTCATTAAGTTGGACTACAAGGCTGGTCAAGTGGGAGCACAGTGCTCAGGAACCAAAACTGCCAATTTTCTAGTGTATCACTTCGAGCTGCAAACTGAAAATTATTTAAGTATGAATCAGGTAATGAAGCACATACATTTACATATTAATACGCACAAAGCAATTAAAGGCCAATTCAGCGTTGACCCAAAGAAGAAATGTAAACTTTAAGTAAAGTGCATAAAAGCTGTATATAAAGTACCTAAAACTAGAAACTGTTTTAAATCAGTTTCAGCAATTAAAAACTCTCTCCTGAAAATTTGGAAACATTTTACTCTGTCTCTGCATGGCTGGACAGGCAGGACAGCCCACTGGGTCTATTGCAAGCAAATTAACCGTCTCTCCCTCACTCTTAGTCTGAACTTTACCTTTTGCACATTCATGCTTTAGTACAGGAAGTTCTACTTACACCACTGTTTTAGTAGTAAGAAAATAGTTATGACATTGTCAGCCTAAAAACAAGGATTTTTTTTAGTAGCACATTTTCCAAGCACCTAGTGATTATGGTTTAAAGCAATACACTACCATCCAAAGTGCTGAAATGCAAAGGTGGAAGACACTGCACAAGACCAAACTACAGAAAAAAGTAAAAAAAAGAGGAACTATGATTGAGATCATAACCTGCGATGCAAAATACACAATGTGTAATAATTGTATTAAATAAAATGACTTTCAGACTTGTATAGCACTTTCAAGAACCTCAAAGACTGTTTACAAAGAAATCAGTCATTTAAATTCACACACAGATGATGACAAGCTACTAGACAGTAGCCATAGCCGCTCTGGGGCAGTCCTACATGTTGCGCCATTGGTTCTTCTGATCATTACCAGGAGCCAAGGCGGTAAATGTATTGTCCAAGCACACGGCAGCAGAGGCAAACAGGGTGGGAATTGAACCAGTGACCCACCAATTGCTGGGAAAATTCCTACCACCATTGCCGCCAACATCCCAGAAGTAAAACCAATTTCGGATTAAAGATAGTTTCCAATTATTCACACATCTTATAAATAAAGTACATAAGAATAATCACATACAAGAATACAACAGAGTGTTTACATCATTCAAACTTTTAACCCTAACCCAACTCAAAACATGAAGTCTGTAATATATTCAAAAACGCTTTGATGAGAGCTTTATTCTCAGAACATGTGATTTACGACAATAGCTCACTCACCCGCTTGGTGTGTATTGACGGTAACATTTGCCAGCGATCGCGGAGCCACACCCAGTCCAGAGACGCCATTCACAGCTTCCACGTGGAAGGTGTAATTGGTATGCATTGCATAATCCAGTATCGCCACAGAGGTTCCGGTTATACCGAGCGGTCGGGGGATAAATCTCAGGTCTGGTTCACATGGTTCACACTGGCTCACACCAACATCGCCACCGTCACACCGTTGGCACAGAACGTTGTAGGTGATGTCGCTTCTTCCTCCTGTGTTGATTGGAGGCATCCATTGCAGGAAGAGAGCAGTGTCATTGATTAGCGAGATTAGATTTCTTGGAGCTGATGGGGGCCCTGGAGAGAAGAGCAAACAGTAGAACATAGAAATAAAAAAAAATTAAAAAAAAACTTTTTTTAAACAAAAACCTTATCCTAAATTCGCTCCTCATATGAGGAGTTGTGGGGCAGTGAGTGTTGCTGAAAACTTGGGCAAATAATGTGCAATGAGAGTCAGTGTGTAGGTTGTTGAAGATAAATATATCTTGCTGCATTTCAATCCAACTTTGTTCCTGGATGGAAATCACCCGCTCCTCGTCTTTATTTTAGCTTTCAAATCTGTCCATGATATCATTTGGCAATGAAATGTGAAGTTTTGTGAGCATCTCCTTAAATGTCTTTGTGAAGTTGTGTGGGTGGTAGGTTTTCACAGAGTTTTACATGTTTTGTTCTTGCATCCAACTTGTCAATCTCTCACACACAAATATCAGAAATGTCCAAGCCTGTTACGGAATACTTTGTTTTTAACTGGTTTGGAAACCAAAGAATACAACTTAGACTGGCCACCACTAGAGATTAAAGTATTTCTTGAACATGGATTAAAGAATCAAGAAAACACCCCAGGTATGTTTTTGATGAGGAAAAAACGTCCCCTTTAATGTCAAGCGAGTATGATAAGAAGGCCTAAAGTGTTTATAAGGATATAAATAAATGTGGCTACTATAAGAAATATGATACATTAACATACAAATGACCACAGCAGGGAAATTGATTCCCACAGCCCTGATTATAGCAAAAGTCAATGAGATCATAATGACCACTGCTAACAGAAAATAAAAGAAAAATATTGAAAATACAATAAAATACATCACAGTGCATGAAATGTAAACTCAAGCTGCAGATATCCAAGGGGAAATCCAAGCTTCTGCATTTATACTGTGGATGCTGTCTTTCTCTGTTCCCTTCTAAAACCTAAAATGGCTGCAACTTGAAATGTTTCCTTCATTTAAAGTTCTACTTACTGGTACAGGCCATTGATGAAGGATCTTTGATACCTCTGTAGAAGCCTTTATCGCAGTGACAGATTGTGGCAGCCTGATCATGGCTGGAGCTGTGTTGAGGACATTTGGAGCATTTAGTGTTCCCAGCAAACGCCTTGAAGTAGCCGGGTTTACAAGCTGGAGAGCAGAGAAAGACAAAACAAAACGGGTGGGGAAAATTTAGCATCCAAAGGTAAAGTACCATAGTTGAAGAGCGCCTGCATATTAGCTCACTTTGATAACAGCACAAAGCTATACAAGCACAGCTCCAAAAAGGTAGATCTTTTTTTGTTTTAAAGCTTCAACACTTTTTGTCACTCATATCAGAACGTGAACCTCATGGCTCATTTTCATCACATTCGGATTTTTGAAGCTGTGCTTGTAAGGTTCTGCTCAAAAGTAAATTCACAGTTCGCCAACATATTTTGAAATGAAAAGAAATCAAAGACATTATGAGATTGTAAAGGTGCCTACAACCTCTGGATTTCCTACTCATCTCCAGGGAAGCTCATTTTAGCTGCATGTGCCAAGGATTTCATTCAGGTCATATTTCCCCATTATTACCCTGTGGCACTGCTTAGGTGTAATGAAAGCACAGGTTTCTTATCATATTTCCTTATCAACACTCTTTCGAATCAAGAGCTTTGTGTTTTGACTCTCTTTCTTTACCGCTACACACTGAATTGATGTACTGAATTGATGAAACCCCGTGAACTGTGTGGAAAAACTACAATAACAATGATGACAAATGACAGATCAAAAGCCACAGACCAAGTTTGAATAGTAATAATGATGTCTGTGAGGAGCTCATTTATTTTCATTAGATTGGATTACAAGACTTTTCACACTGAGAATACCTTGAAAACAGACAAAGAAACTCCATTTATAGGTGAGAGCTATTAACGTAGTAAAAAGATTAAAAATAATTAGAGCTGAACTTCATAATGTTTAGTTCAATCAAATGGGGAAGGTTTTCTCAAATTTCCATCCTTAAACAGCTTGGCCGTTGAATTTCCAAATTAAAATTCTACCTTCTCATTTCTATTTTTCTATGAATATTTCTTATATTTTCAATACTTCATGTAGTGTAGCTATTCCGTTTACACCTTTTCTTGTTTGTCATCTTTCTTCCAATGCATTTCCTCTTCCGTTTGCCTCCCTGCTTTACTCTCTGTTGCCTTTTTCTTCAACACTTATCAGAAGATGGAAATAGCCATTACACGTTTACTCCTATCTTACCTAACTTCCTTGAATGAAAAGTAAAGCAATAACAGAAGCTATTTAATTTCTGGAAATTTTATTTCAGGACGATTTGCATGAGAAAACATTGTGTGCACCTGGGAAGGATAATAATTACAAAATTAGCGAGTAAATATGCCTGCTACTGGACAGGAAATGAAATGAAAGAGCAAAAAAAAAAACACACCCAGAAGACAGGGTCAAGAATTGTTTCCTCTCACTCTGCCTCACACATATTCATTAATCCAGATACATCTTGTATTTTACACAAGAAACCTCTTATTCAAATTTACATGTTAAATTGAAGCTAAATAAAGTACAACAAAATATAGCCAATTAATAAGATTTTACTTTAGATAATAACTGATATGTGCAACATCTACACCCGGCTTTGTCCAGAAATGGACGTACAATCAGCATTAACTTGAGAATTACAAGACTTTGTGCTTGTTGTGCTCCAGCAGCTTTTTGTTCATGGCAGCTTTGACATTTGGTGATTCTTCCTTTTTCCTGGACAACCTAATTTATTTCCTTTAATCAGAGAGGAAAAGGCTTAGTCTTTTCTTAGACATGTAGAACCTTTTGAACAATGATTTAGAAATTGCCCCAAAAGGATGTATCATTTGTGGAAAATCTACACTTTCCTTGTCCTTCCTTTCTCAATGTGCAGTTTAATAAAACCAGATTCAAAAATTGGAAAACAACTAAGTTGCATAGTAACAAGTGTTAAATTAGTGGATTTAGCACTAAAATATCTCTACCTCCCCCTCCTTTGACCCATTATAAAGTAGGTTGCTATTATAATGGAAATAACAGTAAAATCCCCCCTAAGTAATTAGAACTGAAACTTTGAATCACTGTAGATTTAATATTTTTGGGAATAATCCTAACATGCACATTCATCCAGCAGATCAAATCTATGGTTTAAAAACATCCATTGATTTATTTTCTACAGCTGCTTCATGTACGGGGTCACGGGAACAGAAATTTATCCTTGTTCCCTTGGGGGATAGTCCACACAGTGTTCCTTCAGCTGATCTAAGCATCTCTGTGAAAAAAAAACAAAAAAAACAAAGCACCCCACACCACAGCAAGCAGATGAGCACCACCTCTTGATAATACAAGAAAAACACAAATGAGCAAGCGAAGGGTCTGGAACCAGACCAACACTGAAGCATGAAGAAGCAAGAAGTCTTCACAGTCAGGCACCATTAGTAGCTTGTTTATTGCAGTTCACACAAAGAAAGAAACTTTTTTTTTTTTAAATTACTTCTTTCACCTTTCTATTGAGACCTGCATATCTCAGTTATTTAACTAAAAATTGAAAAGAATCTACGAAAATATTTTTAATAGAGTTCAAGTAAGGTATTATTGTTTGGACTCTGTTACTTTTAAAAGCTAGACAAATTCCTACCACCAGACTCAATAACTTCTAAACAAACGGTTATAAAATCACAAGCTTCACCTCCTCAATGTAGTTGCAATAATACTAAACTAATTTTAATCAAAATAAGTTATATTTTGCCTGAATGAGTTCTCTGAAGCACGATGCAGACTAAAGTACCAGGAACTAGAACTCTTTAGAGGTATGGACTGGGAAACCAAGGTTGTCCAAACTCACTATGAAGTGGACCACAGAATCAGTTTCCACTGTCACAAAGAAAGCATCAAGGTGTCTGACTGAAGAGGCAGAATATTTGGAACACTGTAACAGATTATGTCATTTTTATCAACTTGTCTGCATTCACAGTGTACTGTATATTGAATTATGTATATAAATTCACAATATATATGAGGAAAAACTGTGAGAAATCAGCATTTTAGCTTAACTTTGAGTGAGAAGACATACAAGAAACATAATTACAAGTACTGAAGGTTATTTTTAATACAGTTGATAAGAAATGTACTTCTTTATACATCTAACATGTATTGGCATGAAACAAAAGAAAGTACTGCTGATTAAATGGGATGAAAAAACAAAGAGGACTATTTTCCTGACACCACACATGATTTTAAAAATCACATATCTTGGTTAGAGCATTCTTGCATGTCTAGCCATGTTCATATTTTTTTCATAGAACTTGTCAGTCAGTAAAGATGATTGAAACTCTGCCAGAAAATGTTGCCAAGAAGGTGCCTGAACAGAAATAATTTCTCATCAACAAATGTTAGTAAAACACTGGGAAACATTCCACGAAACACTCAGACACATCCCCAGATGTTGGCGTTTATTCTGGCTGTTTTGTCGTTCCGATGCAAATAAAAGTCTAGATGAAGTAAAAGCCATACAAGCTCTGCTCTACATCCACATCTTTCAACGATAAATGTTGGTCAATTAGGTTTGAATTTATGTTAAAGCTTGTGGAATCGCATATGCTCCAGATCAGCTGACCTCAATTTTTTTTTACTGCACATGATGAAATCAACAACTAATTTCCTATTAATTTTAAAACACATTGCGGGATGCAAAGAGAACTTTACTTTCCTCCACAAATTCTTCCCTTTTCAACGAGTAATCCACATGAATAAAAGTAAGAAGGACTACACAGTCATCAAGCTCATCTTTTGACTTGAGTTTTCTTCTAAAACTGAAGTTCCAGCAGGTCACCCTGCAAAGAAGTGGTCCATCCAAGGACATCCGTTGTGTATTTATCAAGAATGCATTGTAGGTAATTTGGAGTTTACCGTCCAAGGTTATAAGCTGTCTCTTGGCTTTACGTTGTCAGAAACAGATGGTGTCAGAGAGTATGTTTACCCTGCTTGGTCTCTCAGCTTTGATATGCAGATGGGAAGTTCACACAGAATGAGATATGTTCTAGGCTGCCTGCCTGGGCTGAGTTACAGACCCGAGTAAACAATCCTTAATGGACCTAAAAGGGCCACAGCAGCTCAAACATAACCAAGACCTTATCGATTCCCTCATTTCCTATTCCATTTTACCTTAAATTTAAGATCAGAAGGCAGCATTGTGTGCTTTCGACATATTCAATTTCAGGCCAAAACATGCACATTTCATTGGGTCACTCTCAAATCAATCACCCACTAATAAATGAACATTAACAGGATAACTATCAGGCACACTTATATATGAATTACAATCAAGATACAGAAACTCAGAACTGCTAAACCATTTACGTTTAATCCCAAAACATCAAAATCTCTCTGCTTGGTCTGGCCTCGTACATGACTGGTGGGTTTTTGATATATATATATTTTTTGCAGAGTATCTGTGCTGATTCAAATGGAATTTGAAAAGACATCTCTATTAGCTTCCCCCCCTCCACCACCCCCCTCTGCATTTCGCTGCATCCTTTTGAATGTGGTGCTGTGACGAAAGGATGTGGAACAAATAGAATCAGCTCTATGATGTTGCCTTATCTAGGTCATGATATAACCAGCCTATCTCTGAGTAATCCTCTTGTGACTGACACTGAAGGAAAGCAATAGAATAATAAAGTGCATGATTGAGATGTCAGAACAGTCTGGTAGAATGCTGTTGGGGTGGAAAGCAGGGTTTGATAAGCCCCAACGCCTTTGTTTAGGCAGCTGGGAGGGAAAGATGGACATGTTAGTGCCGAGCTCTGCTTATATTTTGGGAGCGCTGGGGTTTTCCCTATTCTCTCTCTGACTCTCTCATCCTCTCTCTCTCTCGCTCCCTCTCTCCCTCTTTTGCTTTTTTTCCCCATGCTGCCTCTCAGACAGCTTTGATCACAGCACCCTTTGAAGCAGTGTTCCAAAATGAAAACGAGGAGAAAGCAGAAGTCATCGAAAGTTCACGCCTAAACTTCCTGCAACTACTGTTGAAGTGCACATCTTTATAACGGCATAAGCCCTGACAGGAATTCAGAAATTATTCATCAAAAAAAAAGAGAAAAAAAAAGATTGGACATAAACCGTTAAGGCAGTAAATAATTGATCATAGGGCCATGCTGTGTTGTTACTACATACCGGGTCCTTTTGACTAATTACAGTGAGTTGCAGGATGCTGTTTTCAAATTCCACAGCAGATTTTTGTTAATAAATTGGTAATTGAATACTTGAATGAATATTGTTCAGACAAATAACTGAGAATTCAGTAAATGAAACTCTGTTTGTGACAGAATGCAGCGAAATATGGGAACTAAGATTCTTTAGGAAAAATGTGTTTCCTTTGAGAAACACATTTCTCAAAGGAACAGTGATCTAAAATAGTCCTTTACTCATGTGTTGAAAAGCTTCTGAGGCTTATATCTAATCGTTCAGCATTTTAATTTATTTAACTAACATGTTTCTTCTCACTGGAAGTAATGTTCATGTTTTGAATTCTGTGCTGAATCTGTGGAGGAGGCAATCAAAGTGGCATGGAGATGGCAGCGACTTAGAGCTCACAATCAAAGACAAATCGTAAATCACTGATTCTTGTGTTTGGTATAAATAATGTATACTTTTGGTATAAATATAAACACGTTTTTATTAAGATGTGAACAAATACACACTTTCTTTTTCAGTGCTTTATCACATTTTGAGAGGCAGCCGTCTTGTTTTCAACCAGAAACCAAGAGAAGACTCTTGGAACATTTTTAAATCGAATGCTTAAAGGAGTTTCTTCTTTCTTTGCTTCTACATCAGGCCTCCACGGCCAATCAGTGAACAGCAGTACGTTTACGTGACAGTAAAGTACAGACTCATCTCCGGAAGGCCCCACTCCAGATCAGGGACTGTAACAGCAAAACGCTCGCTAAGCAGGCCGGGTAGGACGGAGCCAGGTAGAGCAGAGGCCGTGGAAAAGGATAATCAAGATGTCTCTCTGCTTCAGCACATCTGGCTCAGATATCGGCTCATTAGCAGAGCTCTGTACAGCTTAACTACTTGCTAGTGAGGCATTTAATGCAAGTATGTAGGAGAAGGGAAACATCTGAAAGTTGTTGGAATGACACCAGCGGTTTAATTTATTAAACTTAAATCAGCCAACAATGGTTTTAATGAAAATTGAAAATTTATTTTTGCTGTTTTGTCCATCTGGGGCAAAAAAGTATATAATGTTTTTTGGGGGAAAATACAGTTTATCACTATAAACACAAGTCAGCTTTGCAGTGGATACTGACAACACTTTAGCAATTGCCTGAGGTATCTGTCACATTGTTTTCACAGTGCTAAGTGGGTCACAACTGCACAATTTACTGCCATATAGTGGCTGCCAAGACAGCCTAGGGTGTTGCAACTACTGAACTATCAGGAGAAGCCACCACTGTCAGCAAAAGAGTGCGAACAGGGGGAGCGTAGATTTGGGACGTATACAGGAGACATCATGAGACGGCTGCTCCTAAGCCGCTGTCTCATTGGTAATCTCTCCTGACAGACTTCAGCATTGTTTAACTTGGTATGATTGAGTGTGAAACCGAGTGAAAAGATAAATAAAAAGCAGATAAAAGAGATGAAGATAAGAAGAAAAATTACACCCGAGGAGCAAATAAAGAAGATATTACAGACTGTCCTACATATCAGCTACTAATGAGTGTTTGAGCTGCAAGACCCTGAGCAACTACATCTCCACAGGGGTACAACATGAATTTCACCCCAGCCAGCTGAGACTGCTGTAAGTCTGCAGAAATGCAGTAAGAAACAGGGAGGGCACTGTAATTGTAATCACGCAGTGTGGCTCAATTTAGCTGCTGCCTTAATTACAAGAGTCAGGAAGGGATGAAAGAGGGGGTTGGGAGAGTTTTAGAAAAGACTAGGTGCAAGCTAAATTATCTGTGAAACTAACAAATGAAGGCAATTAGCCAGCTAGCTCCCAGTATGGCTGCATAGTCGAAATGAGAAACCAGGCCAAAAGACTATCTGGAACAAGCAAATGGTTTCTTTAACTTTTCATTAATATGTTCGGTTCACAATGCGCTGCTTCCAGGTGATGCTGAGAGTACTCATTAGAGAACAAGCACCCTAAAAAGCCGTTTGCTGAAACGTTGCGGCACTCATCGTCGCTTTTTACATGCAAACGTCTGTGTGTACATCAAATTCTGACCGATTCCTACAGTGGCCGAGAGGTGCAAAGCAATACGACATTAAGAAAACACTATGACATTAAGGAAACACTACCACATTAAGGAAACACTACGACATTAAGGAATTAAGGAAACACTACGACATTAAGGAAACACTACGACATTAAGGAAACACTACGACATTAAGGAAACACTACAACATTAAGGAAACACTACAACATTAAGAAAACGGAAAAGGTAGGTCCTAGTGGAGACCAGTTAGGAGACGTAAACACTGCTGCCTGTCAGCGCTGTATTGTTAGGTTTCACTAAAATCACTGACATATTCCAACACAGCTGTTTAGAAAAGCATTTTAAATATTGATTTAAGGACAATCTGCTAAATAATTTACATATTCTGAT
>CAEGAF010129977.1:0-10746 GCA_903067075.1 Micropoecilia bifurca
AGTAATTTCTTTGAATGCCAAATATATTAATGTGTGTGAGAAAATGTGTCAATGGCAGGAATTAACTTAAAATACTTAGTAAAACGGCACTTTATAAAGTTCGGTCCATTCACTTGTATTACCTTACTGGCAGAGATGCCACATTCAATATGGCGGTCACAGTTACGTATCGCAGCAACGGGCAGGCCCGCTCCATGAGGGGTCTACTAATGTCTATGTAGCGCAACGCTGAAACTGGTTCCTTTCGCTGTAAGTCTTTGGATGCAGACTGTATATTGCTTTATTCAATGAGATAAAACAAATATTGTAAAGTGTTATACCAGGAAAAAATATATATTACTGTGTTTAACAGGGCCTGCCAGGTTTGAATGATACCTAAGCATGAGCGCTTTATATTTGGCATTCAAGATTATGTTTTTAAACTTATGCAACATTTTAACAATAATTCAAACCCAAAGACATGGAAGCCTGTTTTCGCCTGCTTGGAGGTGTGGGAACATTTACTCAGATTTACTTGACAAAAAACTACTTTTAGAATTTTTTTAAAATAAGGCATTATTTTTACTTTTTACTTATTTGTACTTACTTATTACTTTTTACTTACTTTTTACGTATTTTAGCAAAATTAATGTGAGGTATCACTTTTCTTACTTGAGTAAAATTTCAAGGCTACTCTTCCCACCGTGAGTGATTTTACTGAATGAAGAAGATTTTATTTATTATAATTTATTATTATTATTATTATTTAGTAAGATGATATGATCAGTTACTCAATACTTACATCCTGTTTTTACCAAGTTTTTTCCTCACTTGAGTCATTTCTTGGACGGCTTCTTTTCACTAAATATGTTGGAAGTAATGCTATAATTCTAATCTTAACTACAGAGCAATTTTTATATACTTGTACCCACCTCATAATTATAATGTAATTACTACACTTTATCCCATAATATAGGTAATACTGAGAAAGCAGAGTCATAAATTCTTAAATATTTTCTTATATTAATGAGGTCCCTATTCTTTGTGTGGTGTAAATATCGGTAAAAATAAAAATTTGCAACCATAAAATAAAATATGGCTAATATAAAAACATGATTATTGTGTGAAAAATACATTAAATTAAGTAAAAGTTGAGGTTTAGTGGAGAGACTATTTGACAAGAGTGCATGCTATTATATTTATTAAAATTTACAATATGAAAAATAAAAATTGAATCAGAATGAGCTCAATTCATCAGGGAATTTCTGCATTTTCCACCGGCTTAGCAACGTCACAATTTATACCTGAAGCAAAACAAATAATATCTCTATGACCATAACATGAAATAAAATAACAGCCGTTGCAGAGGAAGGAGAAAAAAAAAACTTTCACTATTTTGCATATGTTGCTGAGTCTCTCGTCAGAAGTTCCATCCTAAAAAAAAAAAGGAAAAAAAGATGAACTTGGTGAACAATTCATAACAAAACATACAATGGCATGCAGACTCAGCAAGCTGCACTTACGCTTCGGTTTTAAAAACTTCTTGGGATATTTTGTCTTGCGCTCTGCCCTCAGGGTCAGGGTTGATTTTTTTTATGCCGAGCATGGTCAGGGCTGCGGGGAGAAATAGCTTTGCAAATAGCGGGCCGAGTTTTGGATGATATTCACAGTGAAACACTGTAAATTACAGTATTGACAGGAATAACATTACCTTTGCAAAAATGCGATTAATACATCAAACGAGGCCTTGGTGAGATCATCAACAATATGACCTGTACAAATAAATTGTGGTATATGTTCCCAAACTTTCTGGTGCCGTTGCCCCACAAGCAGCATTAGTTTAGTGAAGGAACTAAACCAACAGGTAATGCTACAAAATGTGTACAGAAACATCAGCTTTTAGAATGTTCTTTTAACTTACTTTTATTCACTGATTAATAATTACTAAATTCTTTTAGAACAGAGGCAGCCTTACACTTTCCGATTCTAGTTTTCCATGAGTTCTTAGCTGGGCTCCTGGTCGGCTCCTTCTGTCTTTTCCTTGTCAGAAACCTGTCCATTTTGCGCTTTCTAGCACAGCTGTGCTGGCTTGAGGAACAAAGCAGCTCCTCAAGCTGTCAGAAAGATGGCTGCCAGTCAAATAAAATTATTTTAACTTATAATAATGATTATAGATTTTATGATAAAAAAAATTAAGCATTTTTTTTATTTTTCTTATTTCTCTCCAACATTTTGAGGCCCCTTCTATCCCTCCCTGGTGACCACCCCTGTAACACTGGAGTTATAGGAGTGTTTAGATTTTATTAGAATTTTAAAACTAAGCTTAATCTTTCACAGCTTCAAGCAAGTGTTTGTGGTTTTAAGAACCTTAAAAAAAGTTTGTTCACGGAAAATAGGTAAGCTACAGTTTTAAGACCTCCTGAAAGTGACCAGCAGCACCACTCACCCTGCTTGTACTGTGCGAAACTGATATACTTCTGGTTAGCGGGATCCATTATCCCGTACATGGCAGTCAGGTTGGAGTTGTCAAACAGAGTTGGTCCTCCCATTCCAGTTTCCCGGGAATCCTTCAGCTGCTCCAGCTGCTCGATGAGAAACTCCTTGGGGTTCTCTGAATGACACAGTCACCAAACACAACAAAGGCAAGAACTTACACACACATGAAAAAGAAATAAATAATGAAAGTGAGTCATTTAAGAAAATGAATTGTAAAAAGAGCAAAAGAGGAGCTTGGCGCAGGATTAAAACTATCAAGATATTCAGACTAAATATTTTAACTATATGTGACAACAAAGAAATTTTTGGCTTTAAATTATTTGTAGGAACTGTTGTTTTTACAGGGTGAAAACAGAGGGCCAACAGTAATATTTATATAAATATTTCCAACAGATCCACCTTGACCTTACATTTTTTTTGTATCCACCAACAAACATCTGGAATAATGCTGGATGTTTGATATGCTCATGTGGCTTGGTGTAAAAATAGGATCAGTTTTGTTCTTCCTTTCAGTTATTTTGAATTCCAAACTTGCAGGACGACTTTTTTTTAATGGTTGTTGGATCTTACATCAAAACAAAGCTTGCCATAACTTTTAGGAAATCTGAATTAGACTAAATTCTGCTTTATAAACGTGTTAATCACTGCATTAATCTTTATGCATTGTTTACTCATTTAGCCCTGATGACTGCAACGGCAAAGATAAATGACAGAAACTTGTCGTTTAGCGTTTAGTCTTAGCTTTTGAATTAAATACAGTGCGAGTTTAATAAGACAGATAAGCTCAACGAACACCGTCTACAAAGTACATTTTTAAAAAGCGATTAGCTAATTAACATTAAAACATTTGATTGGTGTCAGAATTCAGTGACGTTATCGTTAAGTATAATTTAAACAAACAGTAAATCAGCAGCTGTGGAAAAGAAATCGTGCTAATGAATCTCAGGCGAGACGGATATTCCATGTTTGAGGAAGAAATCAACTCTAACCGGGTCTGTAAAACAGGAGCATGCTGGTCATGTTGTCCATCAGCTCCAAAATCTTGTGTTCCTGTAGATATCCTTTCGCGTCTTCTTCTCTCTGGGTCGACATTTTTCCTCTTTTCTGTTGAATCGGGTTGCTATGATACCACAGGCCACAAACGCGCGCCGGAAACGGTAAAACCCACTGCGCGTTAACAGGACTCGGTCACCAAGAAAGGAGGCAGGTCTATAAGAATGTATCAATGTTTTTCTGCTTCTTTTCTACACTAAAAATATACATTTTATTCACAGTGACACCAAGCTTCGAATTCATACCTGAGAGGCTTAAAAAGACGACGTTGGACTTTCACAAAAAAGTAAAAAATGCTCAAATATGTCGCTTTAGTTTCACAATTATATGAGAGATTGATAACAAGACACTGCCAACATTCCAGTTTGACACTTTTATTAATTATATATTTCACTGTCTAGCTGGAGAACATGGCGGTAATGGGCATTACATCTATTAGTAAAACATTCTAATATTATTTAACTCTTTTCATTACTTCTCTAAAATAAACTTTTAAAATGAACAAAACGGTCATCAAAATAATTATGCTCATGACAATAATTCAGAGAAAGCAAAGCGTGATTGCGACTGATCATTATGAATGGATTAAACCGCAATCAAACTAAAGAAGGCTGGAGGTAATAATGATGCGATTTCAATGTTCTGTTGGCTCAGTTTCATTCAGACATGAAGATTTATTGTCTGTGTACAACATAAGGCGAAAGACCAACATATCCTTTTCAGTTGTTTCAGAAGAGATTCTGTCCCAAGGAACATAGTAGTATTTCTTCCAAAAGAAACGTATTTCCCCATCAGTCCACATTTTGTCCTTCTTTAAGCCTCTGAAAGGCAGCAGCAGCTTCTTCTCTAGCTTTGTAACCGTGTAGTTCCGTCCGGAGCTCTCCGGGTTTTGGTGGGATTTCTGGTATACTCTGAAACACAAAACAAGTCCTGAGAATCGCACTAAGAGTCACAGTCAAAACGAATGTTGGTGTTATACGATGAAAACGTTTTCAGACATATTCTGGGAACTTCTTTTGTTTTGCAACATCAGTGCATTTCACCAAATTGTTAGCTGATTGCTAACATTGTGTCTGCAGATACTAGCGTGTGTTTGAGTTTGTGTGTGGTGATGAGAAAAAAAACGCACAGCACATTTTCACTTAAATTGTTTTTTAAATGTTTTTTTTAATTATATGTTGTACAATCAATCCATATTGAAAAAAGGGCAGCTAGAATAAGTCAAATAAACATCATTTAAGAATTATTTGTGACATTTCTATTGATGAGGACTGTTTCTAAACTTCTTAACAGAAAGTTTCAAATGAAAGAAAAAGGAAAAAAAACCAAGAGCTTATACAGTGACAATGGATTCAAGCTGCTTCTTACCAGATCAGGAAGGTAGTACTGATGGACGGCCTGAGCTCCTGCAAACATGGCCAGAACACTGGCTCCCAACATCCGGATGTACCGGGGCCACGACACACCGGCTGGCATCTCTTAAGGAGTGATGGCCTGTAGAAGAGATAATTGCTCAAATTAATAGTGTGGGGGAGAAATAACCCATAATAAACACTTTCTGCTGTCTGTTGAAGCCAAGCTTAGTTTGCCACATTTTTCTGATCTCATTTTACCCTTTGAAATTCTCCAAAAGTTCCAGAGAAGGGTTTTGTTTTAGTACCCAGCATAGAAAAAAAGTCACAGTCATGTCATTTTCTTCTGATTTCTCTTAGAGGACTCAGTTTATCACATTTGTCTGAATGCAGAAAATTGTATTCCCACACCTTGATGTGTCAGTGTGGGGATGGTGAGTTCAGCTCTTGCACATAACATATTTCAATTTATCTGTCCTTTTTTTTCCTGACATACTAATTTTATTGTTGTTATGTCTTTTCTGTAGTACTCTATACTTGGTTTTTAAACTGCAGTATGAACATTACCTGAAAAACCCATTTTCTAAAAATGTATCAATATTCCAGCTTAACAGTTTTTATTGACAGCATCTAAAATGTTGGTTACATACATCTGGCGCAGGAAGAGACGTTACGAAGTCCGAGTAAACTAATTTAAATTAGCCCTAACAAAACAGCAGTATGCTAAGACACACTTAAAGGAACAGGAAGCGGTGCTTTTGCATACTTACCTTAATAATTACATCAAAAAAATAGGTGCTATGTAGAGTTTTCTCTAACCATCTTAAACCACAGTGTCTGTCATTGAGACACAAGCAGCACACAGGTCGTGTTTAGCTAACAATTAAACTATCTTTGATTTGTGACGTCTCACTCTGCACATATTTACGGAAGACGCGGCCTCCCAGAGTACTTAGTCAAGTTGCCCCTGAAGTTTCCAGATTGAAAGTTTAAAAAAAATTACCACACCGACGTGAAATCCATATATTAAAACATATTTCACCTAATGATGTCCCGAAGCAAGAGGACAGAGATAAATTGTTCACCAAAAGCACCGATTTAGATTGGGTTACTGGTTTAAACTCGAAGTGAATGATCGTGGAAAATATACAATCTTTTCTTTCAACTTTCTTCTGTGCTATTTATTTGCGTCGTTGTACGCATCGAAAGCAACGTTTATCGCCGCCTAGCGACATACCACGTTCTTGACTTTACAATCAGTTGCATTGCTTTTCAATATTTTAATTACTATATATTATATACCACTTTAATGGAACGTATTGTACGTAAATGTAATTTCACAATTATTCACAATATAAAGCATATTAATAAACAGAATTCTACTCTTGAGGTATACATTATGAGCACTAGGTGGCGGAAGAACGTCAATTAAACCAGATAGAGAAGAAAATGTTGAGCATTTAAATGGTCTTTGTTTTGGGGCGGCTTCGTTTCCGTATGTTAACCTTTATCAGAAAATGTACGACAGGTATGTTCCTACACTCCAGTACGTATTTGGTTCGCTAATGTACAGCTCGGCCCACAATTTCAATACACCTGTATATAATTCCTTCTAGCTGTTAGCAGTATTAGCTCTTTCCTCCCTTTAGTAACGATGATTCTTCTTTGTGTATTAATCGGAGGCATTATTTTGTAACCCAAAGTGTGTCGGTGAGTTTTAGCAGTAGTATAATATTACATTAAATGTACTGAAACAAGTCAACAGTTAATATGGAGGAAAAGCAGTTTACAGCATTGACGGTTCCCACGGATTATTTTCAGCAGTGGTGAGTTGATGTTGGAGCTGACCGACTGACTGGGGGAACTTCTCATCTTATCTCCCCTCACACACTCATTTTCATGCATGATGGAGAAAATTACAAGACAGGTGATCAGACCGTGTATTCGGGCTTCTTTTCGACTGGTCGCAACATAGCTGGTGATCACATGAACTTGTCAAAAATGATCAACTTGTTTCGTATTGATGGGCGAGTGGTTAAAGCTGTTAAAACTATCGCATGTAAAGCAGAACACGAGAGGAATTGGCTTCTCATCCGACACGTAGATGGAAATATAAACACACATATCTATGCTCAAAACACGGAAGAAGCGATGCAGTGCCTTGCAAAAAAAAAATAAAAAAAATAAAAAATAGCGTAAACATCTGAAAAGTGCGGTGTGCATTTATATTCAGACCCCAACTCTTACCAGCCTTTGAAGAAAACAACATCTACGCATGATACCACCACCACCACATGTTACCATGGAGATGATCTGTTGAGTGTGTTAAGTTGTAGTTTTCCTCTACAAATGGCATTTTCCATGTAGCTAGAGCCACAGAATGACTGTATTTACACAGGGATCACATGACTCAGCTGGACTCCATTTACCAATTGACTTCATGAAGTAATTAGTCGGAACAATGTTTTATTTGGGCAGCATAAATGGGGCAAAACGCTCACTACACTACAAATTTTTTTATTTATTTGTTTAATTAAAAAAAGAAAAAGTGTTGAATATTTTTGTAAGGCACTGTATATTGCATTCTTCCATAAATGAGCTGCACACAGTGGCAAATATAATCTACAAAGTGATGTATGTCAGTGCATGGTTGTGTCTAAGTATTGTGTCTTGTGGAACTGTGTGCATTTATTTTTTTCTCTCACTCACACTGTTTTCTGACGGTTTTCCTTGCCATTCGTCCTATTCTGTGTGTGTGTTAGCTCTCCGCATTATTATTATTATTATTATCTACCATCTCTCTAGGTACCAGGCCAATCAGCAGCACCCTGAGGCCCAACACATGATGTCGTATCACGGCCTGGGCCATTACGCCGACGGCTACATGGAGGAGCCCGTCATGGCGGAGCTGTCTGTCCACAGGGAACCATTGGAAAACCAGGAGCCCTTTTACCACAACTACCCTCCGGCCTCCGGTCACTACCAGGAGCAGATTGGCCAGCCGAGCTTCAGCGAGCATCCGCAGCATCTACAGCATCCGCAGCATCTACAGTACCTGCAGTCCCTGCAGCCCCCGCAGCAGACTGAGCACCAGCACATGATCCAGCAGCAGGAACCTGACCTTCAACCTCACGCTCCTCCTCCAGGTAGACCGACTTCGTTTGAACATCCCGATGTTTGCCTCTTACTGAAACGAACCACAAGCGAAGCAGAAATGAGACGTTGTGTGGTGCGTTTTTGTTTTTTTGTTCAGTTTCTTTTCTCTGTTCCAGCTGTGGCGCCAGTAAAGAAGAAAAGAGGCCGACCGGCTAAGCAGCAGGTGGTGGATAAGGAGATGAAGGAGGAAATGGATGAAGTGGAAGCTGCCAAAAAGGCCAAACGGGTTCTGAACCGCTTCAACGGCATGAGTGTGGCTGAAGTTATGGCGAAGACACTCCCTGATGTCCTAGCCTACAATCTCGACATTTTAATAGTGAGTTGCCTTTTTTTTTATGGATTCTGCAATAGTTGATAAAAAATATTTTGCTGCTACAGTAACCCCCTTTATGTTTCTTCTCAGATTGGAATCAACCCAGGACTATTATCCGCCTACAAAGGACGCCATTATCCAAACCCAGGAAACCATTTTTGTATGTTGAAGTTCTGTCTCAGTGCTGCCTACAAGCCGAACCCCAGAGTAGGGCTGTTATTTGAAATGCTTACTTTGGCCAAGGCTTTTCTGAAAGTGATGCAATGTGTATCCAGCCATCAACAACCTTAAATTAAATGAGCAAAAAGTACAAAATAATCTTGTAATACTATACAGTGATCATGTCATTTAAACGTCCACAAATAAGTACAGAAACTAGGAGTACCGTATTTTCTGCACTATAAGGCGCACCTAAAAACCTTCAATTTCCTCAAAAGTCCACAGTGTGCCTTGTACTCCAGTCTGCCTCATATATGGACCAATATTGAGCCACAACTGGTCTAGCAACTATGGTAAGCAGCAATCGACTTCATTTTTGCTCATAGAAGAAGAATCATGCGGTGCATGCTGGGATAGTTGTCAGAACGCTGGTTTGTAATCTATTAATAAAGTTTGCCTGACCTATCTACCTATCGACCGTCTATAATCAGGTCATCTGCAGGTCATTTAGCACCCTGTTCTCCACCAATATGCTATGCATGAACGGAGAAGGGTGACCATCGTCTGACCACGCCCCGGCCCAGTCGCAGAAGGTTCTTCTCACCGACCGGAGTTGACACTCACTTTAGTGTAGCTCCATCTAGTGGATGCATAACGTAACTCCAGCCTCTACTGTAGCGTCTATTCTATGCGCCTTATAATGCGGTGTGCCTTATGTATGAAAAAAGTTTTAAAATATGCCATTCATTGAAGGTGCACCTTATAATCTGGTGCGCCTTATAGTACAGAAAATACGGTACATTTTTCCATTGTTCTGGCTCTCCGTCTAGGGTGGCGCCCCTATGGGTCACATATAATGCACACTCACTTTCTGCCCAAATGTTACTCTTGTTTTTTTTAAGGTATCAGAGTAAAGGGGATTTAATAATAAATCACGAAATGTTCTAGAATTGCAATAACTTCTCTCCACGTCACAACTAGATGCTGCTCTGTTGGTTTATTATAAAACAAAAAATCCTTAAATACATTAAAGTTTATGTTTGTAATTTGACAAAATGGAGGAGAAAAAAAGGCTTTACTGGGTGTGAATATTTCCACGTGTTTTATTCTGCAACCCTGTTAAATCTGTTTTAGTTGCTCTAACAATTTTTTCTTTTTCAGCCTGTTTGAAGACCTAGCTAACAAGAAATGTGTTTTGTTTTTCTGCAGGGAAATGTCTGTTTCTGTCTGGTCTCACCCAACAGCAGCTCAACTACATGCACGACCAGAGCCTGCCTGAGAAATACAGCATCGGCTTCACCAACATGGTGGAGAGGACCACACCGGGCAGCAAGGACCTGTCCAGGTACAAACCACCTGGCCATGTGATGTCATTTCAACTCCAAGGGGGAACTCTTAGATTGTGTTAATGTTGATGTTCTATCAAAACATCAATATAAGATGCTTACTTTAGAGAGAGAACAAGAGAAGGCCGAGAACGCACCCCTGGGGGACGCCAGTGCTGATGGGTCCTAGTTTAAAAATCATCATTATGCCTCCTTTTTTAAAAAAATCATTAGTCTTGTTTTTCTGACATTGTTTTCTGCTTGCCAGTAAGGAAATCCGGGAGGGAGGTCGACAGCTGCTCGAAAAGCTACAGAAGTACAAGCCGCTAATCGCCGCTTTTAATGGCAAAGGTAAAAGAAACGAACCGTTGAAGCTATAAGATAACCTACAAATGCAGACACAGACTGTTGCTGCGTCTCCGTTGCAAACGGGAGCAAAACTTTGTCAATGTTCAGCTAATGTCAAAAAATACTCCGCAGTTGCAAGTGTTTCTGTTAAATGAGAAACACTTAAAACTCATGTGATTAAATTTGTTCATGTGATGAGTTGTTAAAAAACATGACACATCATGACATCATCATCCTTGCACTGACTTCCTGTTGATTTCTTCTTCATGGTTTGCGCCAGTGTCAACATTTGGTTGTGACTTGTGTGGTGCAAAATATAGTTTCTGGTTCAGTTTTGTGAAATAATCAAGTTTTGATTCAGCCACCTCATCCTAGTGCCGAAACGTTTTCTCAAAAAACAAGATTTTTTTTCCAAATTGCCGTGTTTCCATTAAGCGAAACGAATTTCGAAATGTAGGCTGCACAGTGGCGCAGTTGTTAGTGCTGTTGCCTTGCAACAAGAAGGTTCTGGGTTCAATTCCCGGCCCCGGCCTTTCTGCATGGAGTTTGCATGTTCTCCCTGTGC
>CAEGAF010129980.1:0-10559 GCA_903067075.1 Micropoecilia bifurca
TGTGTGTGTGTGTGTGTGTGTGTGTGTGTGTGTGTGTGTGTGTGTGTGTGTGTGTGTGTGTGTGTGTGTATCTCTGTCTATGCGCGTCCCTATCATGTGCCTTTCTGCACAACTGTCTTTTTCCAAGTCTTATCACCTCCTTCACTCATCCTCTGTATCATTTTTCTCCTCTGTTTTTTTTCTTCAATCATGAAGGGAGCAAAGAAGTAAACGAAAAAGGCTTCAGCAAATAAACTAATAATAGCTCAGGGAGCTTTGACTGTTCTGAAATACAGATGAATTTTTTTTTTTATCGATAATGTGACATCACAGCAGCGCCAGGAATTAAAATTCTCCCACTAAATATAGATTCGGTTTACTCATGACTCAAGGCATTTGCAAGAGATTAACTTCAGTGTTTTTTCTCCACAGTTTGACTTTCCAAATTACTAATTCGCCAGCTTTGGGGATGTATTCTGCTAAGGCCTGGTAGCTGCTACAAATCACCGCAGACGTCCTAGCTCGTTCTTGGATTTCCGAGGACAAATACTCAATCGTCAATAGGACACGTTATCGTTGCAGTTTTGCGTTTCTTGGAATGCGACGTCTCTTTTTCTGCCTTTTTTTTTTATTGGACGTAGTCCACACCGCCGCATCAGAAGTCCTCAAATCTAGGTATTTACAGTCGGTTTATTATGTACACCCCATTCAATTACATGAAAAGACAAATAGAAAGGCATCTGGAAGTGAGTGGAGATGGCTTACCGAACTGGCCGACAGAATGTGGAAGACGGGGGGATCTGAGTGACTTTGAACATGGCGTGTTTGCTGGTGCCAGATGGGGCCGGGGCTGCGCGTTTCACAAACTGTTGATCTAGGGGAATTATCCCACAATAATCACTCAGGGTTTTCAGAGAATTATCTAAAAATCCCCCCCAAAAAATTGTTTAAAGCAATTGTGTTGGGAAAAGAAAGATGCAACAAAAAAAATGTTAAAATAACAACCAGACCAGATGACATTTTTGACACCTTAATGCCAAAAATCCAAACTTATGTCCTGAAAAAAAGAAGTTCAACACAGTACAAATTAGTTTGACAAAATAAAAATAGTGGGTGAGTCGATGCTCATTGTTTGTGCTGTGAAGATTCATGGGTTTTTTTTACATGATGAACTTAAAAAAAGGCATAGACAAAGTTACAGGCTCAAGGTTTCCAAATCCATTGTATTAAATAAAATGTACTTATTACCTAGTCAAAGTAACACAGCAAATAAATTCATATACATCACATATTCAAATCTTTAGACGTTCTCCCATCATTTGCTGCAAGTCATCAGTCAGCTGTATATAAACATGTCACTTTCCCAAAAACACATCATGATTTGCTTATGCCAAAAAATTGAATAAAAAATATAAAATAAACAGCAACGTGTTTTCATTGGAGCTCCTGGAATAAATCCACATATCTAAGTTAATTGCATTTTGATAATACGAACACCTAAACAGAGTTAGCATGAGTATCAGTAAAGTTAATGGGTAACAACTTGACCTGGCTAATTAGCTTGTTACATACGATTTATCTGGTGTTTATCCCATATGCTAGCTTATATAGCAATTCTAAAAACCCCAGTGTTTTAATCAGACTTTAAAAGTTGTCACAAGTATTGATGCTAAACTGGGATCTCTAATGTAATACATAATAAATCCCAGCTCGACTATAATAAAAGATAATCCAGCATCTTTTGCTAAAGTAGTTGTAGCTAAGTTCCAAGTATGCAAGTCAACACTAATCATCTATCAACAAAACCCCTGATCTTACAGAACATGCAGATACCTATTTTAAGATGTTGTGCCTTAAGTCTTTCAAAAACAAAATGCCTCTAAGGCCCTCATCACTCTTTTTCCACTTCTCACAGCAATAATTTGGATTTCCTGGTAAGTAATTCAGGTGTTGATTTACCAAGAAGACCCCACACACCATTTCCAGTAAAATAACATAATTTCATGTTCAGAAATGTTGTGGTACAACTAATTCAGCGCTACTTGAGCAGTGGAGTGGTGGAAGTGCGTTCGAACAAATCGAAGAATAGAAATTTCTACTCAATGGAATATGGACCCCTCCTTTCTTCTTTCAGAGATTTACAGAGTCAAGCATAAGCACTTACCATCCAGGACTCAAAATGATAACATACAAATATTGTATCTGTAATCTGTTTTTAATATTTCAGACTTTGCTATCTCTTAATCTTTCTTAGCGACATGTTTGTCATTTTACAACTGTGATCTCTACAGCTTCTTTGAGTCACTTCATGCTAATGTGAGATGATTCTCTCTAAAAAAAAAAGAAAATACTTTTTTGGGATGTAGGTGTTCTGTTATCTTTCACATCCAGCAGGTGGTTGTCTAACTGTGGAAAGGGAACTCAGTAACAGGCACTACTTTAGTGCTTGAACTGTCAGTCAGGGGGTTTTCATAGACTTTTGTGACAGCTTTCTGAACAATGTGACAAGTTTAAGAGGAGGAAAAATACAGTTTTTGTCACAAGTACTTTTCAAGTCACTAGGGCGTCCAATGGGCTGCGAGGTTCATTCACTTGGAAGGGTCCAATGTTTTCTTCTCAGGGTTCATATTAGTACACTAGCGTGCATTTACCACGAGTTCTTCTCTCAACATTGTTGTTTTGAAGCCTTAAATGTGATGTGAAAATCTTCCGAGCCTGACATGATGTGCAAGCCTCAAACGCTAATGTCTCTCACTGTCAGCGCAGCAAGAAAAATGAGCTGCAAGCAAATGTGGCTGTACCCTGGTGTGTTGTGTAACATGCCCTAAGAGTTTATATTATTGTTTTTATACCCTCTCTTTCTGAAACCACCAAGATTTTCTGCAGTGCTAGGGCTTCTTTTTCTGAATATAGACCTCTTGATTTGCTGCAAAGCATTAAATCCAAAGCAATTATGGCTTGCTGGCAATTATGGCTCGTTCACAACCAATGTCTGTAACATTGGTTGTGAAAAGGCTCTCGATGTGAGCTTAGGAAAGGTTCTCCAAAGTTCTCTCAAGATATAGCACAAGTGCGTCTACAATAAATCGCCTTCAAAAACCATATCGTTAAAGACTGTCTCGAGTGTGTATCATCTCCTTATTTAGTCCTTGAGGCCCTTGAACTGTCTGGTCAACAGGAATGTGTAGGGTAGGATAAAAAATCAAGCTGGAGGACTTAATTGGTCCATAGGGGGTTTTGCTCCGAACAGTGCACAGTTGAGGGGAGGGACGTGTGCATTGACAGAACAAACGCAAGTGGGTCAAGGAGAAAAGAAACAGAATATGCCAATATAATAGAACATTCCTATGATGGGAGCAGTCAGAAAGGAGGTCTGTTAGAAAAAGAGAAGAGATGACAAGGTGGAAGAAGTGAGACGGAGCTTGTCTGAAAAGGGCTGCGGAATAGAGGTTGGGTGGAAGATTGAGAGATAGGGTTGAAATGAAAGCAGCTGTAAAGGAAACTGGAGGGGGATGAAGGGGTTGAGGGAGTGGAAATGAAAATGGATTGAATGGGGACAAGAGGGGAGAAACAAAAGAGGAAAAAATGAGCGATGGTAATCGATGGAATGTGTACGGGGCTTCGGCAGATGAGAGCAGGAGGAGGAAGGAAAGGCCTTTCATGTACCCCCTTTTTTCCACCGCGATACGAGAATGAATTATAGTCGTGGCGGAGAGCGGGGGGGAATATTAACCTGACACTCATCCTGAATTCAGATTCGGCTCCTCGCTATCATTCGCTCACAAACTGTCGTTGTCGCGCTCACTTTCAAAGACACAGGAGCAGAGTTCATTTGTAAAGAACCCGCCTTGTCAAGTTCGTCTCCATCTACAAGAGGGAGGCCTTAAGACGACATTGGAAAATGGTTTTCACACAGAAAGTTAAACACCTTAAATGGCACCAGTTGTGGGAGGATCTTATATAAACTGATGGGATCATTTTTTTAGCTTCCCAATGAGTTCAAAGTTCAGCATACCGCCACAAACACCGCTTTCTGCTTTCTCAATGTTGTTTTCATTGACTTTCCTTGGCTCCACGTGACGGGTTACTCCATTTCTACCACATCATACATAATAAGCGCGGGCGCTCATGAATAAAGCTTATACTGCACAGACACCCACCACTTTTTTTTTTATAATTCATCAGTCACTGGGACGTGTGACTGACTGCATAAAATCAAAGTCATTCCTGCGACGTGGCTGTGAGTCACTCCGTAAGTCCCCTTGATCATTTCAGGCCTGCGGCTTGGGGCTTTGCTGAGACCGGCACTAGTTTCAATTAATTTTCATCTGGGTGTCCTTGTCTGTATTGTTTGCATCAAACAAGAGATGCTGTAAAGAAGGGCAGGCGAGATGCTGCTTTTTCTCCATCACTGTGCCGTGCCTTTGCCTCCCCTCTTTAGGGTTTCAGGACGAGCCGGTTCAGTCACAGAAAATGTCATGAGAAGAGCAGTAATGAAGTACTGCTGGCTAGGAGTTCATTAGATTATTGTGTCTGATTAGAAATGATTGTGTTAATTTCCAGTAAAACAAATATCTTTCTTTATTAAAAAATATATATTTTTTGGTGAAATATTGCTAACTGACAAAGTGAAAATTTTGATTGTAAACATATTGATCTACATCGGTTTAAGTCATTAAATTTCTATTAACTCCTTATATTTTAGATGCATTTTTAGTTTTTAGTATATTTTAGTTTTGTTAAAAAAAATTCAAGTATGTAATAACTTAATTCTAAGTAAGAAGCCTTAAGAAAAAAGCCAACAAAAGAACACAGAGTATTTTTAGATGTATCGTCTAACTGCAAATTTAATATTTTATGACAGGCCATACTTCTGATTTATTCCCCTAAGTATCTGTTTTAAAGGTCTTATTTCTACACTATGTGTGCCTTTTCAATCGTTTGTACATTTTTAGTGTCAGAATAAAATTTTGCCTCTCGCTCCCACTTAGTGCACTGGTTTTGTAAAACAGATCTATGAAACGATGTCAAAGTGGCCACAATTTGTCGAGAGGGAGCAGTACGGTGAGGGGAAGAAAGCACAACAGTCAACACAACAGCATAATAGACTCCTGAGATTAAGAGCAATATTTTTCATATGTACAAAATCCCAGACTCCCCATAAGTATCGCACAGTGCAAGTCAATGTTCGAAGTAGGTAGCAGCTTTTATTCTGGAATGTTGACACGCACAAATTGTTGCAATTTTTTGTCACAACAAAAAAATCAGTCAAGTTGATCAGATCTAATCCAACTTCCTGTAGATGCTTTCAGACAAATCTAACACAGGGTTTATACAGGAATCCCAGAGTTGAATTTTCTACTTTTTACTAACTCTTTTACTACCACTACAATATTTTTACTACCAAAACAAAATCCAACCAATTTCACGGCGATTTTCTCAATCTTGAGAGATCGGTGATCGCTCTCTATTTACGTAAAAAGTCTCTGATCTTTTCTACTTCAGCAAAGGTCTAAAAGGTCTGTCCTCTTCTGCTCGGCAGTAAGAGATTTGACTGATAGACCGGCCAAAAAGGTCATGTCTCTACGATGTAGTTATCAATAGTGACCCCACTCTTACCAACTCAGACTTTCTTCCTATATTTAGCGACATTTCAATAAAAAAATGGCACTGGCTAAAATTGGCAGGTCAAACCTTTTATAGATTGATAATCTACGATCTGTGAGAAAGCTGTAGTTGGTGCACTGACAGCTCATATAAGACAAACTTTATCCCACTTACTGGAAGGTCTAACTGTGACTTTAGCTTGACCAAAACCTCCCATGTTAAAAACAGGAACCACTATTTTTAGTACTTATCCTAAATCCATAAGACTGAGGATATTTGGGTTTTTTTTTAAGAATATCAGTAAAATGCAAAGACATTCCAATTTCACAAGCCAATGTTTTATTCTCAATAGAATATTAGTTTGCAAACTAATCGTAGCAAACTAATAGGACAAATCGATAATAAGGTTCCAGGGTATCATGTTTCACAGGTGACCAACACACAAACTCCGTCAGATCATCGTTACAATTAGAGCAGCTGTTTAAATTAACTAATCAACCACCACTGTGTTCAGATGATCATTTTATAATCCCAAAATAACACGAAACTGTTAAGGACTGAATGTGTTGCACTTTGTGTGGGAAACGTTTGCGGGTTTTATGCCATTGAGTCCTCATACACTTAGTGGAGCCGTTTGTTGTTCTAGCAACGAGTCTGAGTGTAGCTAGCAGACAAGGTTAGTGGGGGGATACCAGTGGTTTTGAGTTGTTCTTTAATGGTTTTTATGAGTTATTTTCCCTTTGCTGTGGCGCACTGCTCTAAATTAAGGTTTCATTTAGTGAACAGAACCGTTAACAATAACAATAGCACGAAACGTGTCGAAATGGTATCAGCTAATAATGAATGACAAATTTGTACGTAAAAGCTCTACCACTTTTCCTGTAGTGGGAGTTTCACTTTTGAGCTTGTTTACACTATAACCTGTTAGCGCTGCAGTTAGTGTTATTGAACTTACTCTAGCTGCTGCGTGTTCAGAGCAGCTCAGCTCTGAGCGCTGGCTTTAGTCAGCAAGGTCCTCTGCCTGTCTGCAGCTTCCGTCGCGTCGCTAGTAGAAACTTTAGCTCGTAGCTGAGCTTGAGTTTGCAGTTGCATCGCTAAGTTTAGCACCAAAAAACGAAACGTCGATCTGCTCCACGGTGGCGCCTCAACCCGCGCAGGAATCCGCTGCTGATGAATGGCGGATGCTCCGCTTCATCTGATTTGATCACCGTCCAAGGTCAAATTTTTTTTCCTGTATACATACCTTAGAAAATCTCGGATCATCGTTACAAAGTTGTGAAACTTATATTTTCCCATAGCAAGCGCAAAATGGACCTTACCAAGCTCCTCCCAGAAAAGCCCTTTTAAAGTCCCACATGACTGCATGTCTCACAAACAAAGCCTTGCTGAGCTTAGTTTCTATGTAAACATGGCGACTTTCATTTCGACTGACTCTCTGCAGAGTATTTCTGAGTCGATTAGTGTAGCATTTCTGCCGGATTTTCACAAAATATTAGTCACAACAATGTCATCTTTTTTGTCATCTTGTCAAAAAAGATGACAAGATCATGTCATCTTTTTTGGATGACATCAAGGTGTTTGAGACACACGATGCTTCCAAGATTGTGTGTGTCACAGCTGAATGCTCCCGGTTGATGAGGAACACAGCAGATCCTCACACCCTTGGCATAAATATACCATTCTTTTTTGAGTTCTGACACAAAAACTTTCTGCCGGTCTGCTAGTCCACAATGTACATTAGCATGTGTTTACTACTGTAGCTTGTGTTTGTGAGATGGTCAACCACGTGGTAGCTGTGATGTAAAACTGACATTAGCCGATGAAAGGTGGCCCCTGTGGTAGGGACCATGACTAGCTGATCTCAACAGGTTAGGCGATTCCAACACTATGCATGCAGCAGCTTGTAGTCTATCAGCAACAGCTCAAGTCCTGGCAATACCGTAATTTTATATTTTTTTGTATACAGATTTTAGAAAAATGAATTTAAAACAGTAAGTGAGCATCAATCCCTTCAAATATTTTGAAGGGATGATCAAAAATTTACTACATTTTACTACCGTCAGTTACTGGCCTGCATTTTTACTATTTTTTACTGGCCTTAATTTGAGCTCATTTAATTTATTGCCTTTTACTACCTTATACCACCGCAAAAAATAAGTTTCTTCTTCCACAACCACTTTACATTGTATCTCCATTCTTTCCCCTCTGTATGAGACTAATATGTACATCTGTTTGAATAACTACTGGTGACCTCCTAGCCTAATTAGTTTTTTGGATTTCCCATTATGTGATGACTTAGAAGAAGTTCAATTTGTTCCAAGTTATTACAAGTTATTACATGTGTTGTGAAGACCACACATTGATAGACCCTCTGTGCTGTAAATGAATTACAAGTGCCTACTCCCACCTGATTTTCATTCCATTGATTGTAAACACCTGACTCTAATTCCACCTTCAAATTGCTGCTAATCATAGACACTTTCCTACTTGTGCCACAAAGTGCCGTCTTCTATTGTGCAAGCAATCTTTAGCACCGAATGACTCGGAACAGGCAGGCGCTGCGCTAACCGCCTGACATTGATTGTAACAACACAAAACCAACCGCACATGTCTGAAAGGAGGAAAATAATGAGAAGGGAAAGAGGGACGGTAGACAAACATCTCTGTGTAAGAGCATACATGCAGTACATTCAGATGAACACACGCTTCACTCCAAGCCGGTCGGTGAGCCAGCCAACAAGCTAGCTAGCTAACAAACCAGGGAAGTGCGTGGGCTGTCATCCCTATGTTTCTGCAGCTCCACAAGCATAAATTAAGCCCCTGGGAGAGACTGAGAACCAGATACAGAGGGATAAAGAGTGGGAGAGAGAGCGAGAAGAAACCAAGGGAGCAAGTAAGAGAGCCAGAGATGAAGAAGGGGAAGAGACAAGGCCTAGAGACAAGGCAGAAGCCCCTAAGACTGAACACGAGAAAGAGTGGGAGGCAGCAACCCGCTCTCAATTCCCCTCTAAAACCTCTGCCAACTGTGCAGCTGAGGGCTTTCATCATCTCTATTTTTTTCTCTCTCTCTTTCTCTCTTTTTTTTGTGGGGCCATTTTCCAACTCTGA
The DNA here is from genome assembly GCA_903067075.1 of Micropoecilia bifurca. Classification (NCBI taxonomy): domain Eukaryota; kingdom Metazoa; phylum Chordata; class Actinopteri; order Cyprinodontiformes; family Poeciliidae; genus Micropoecilia; species Micropoecilia bifurca. The sequence continues at coordinate 8,695 of CAEGAF010129980.1, forward strand.
ATGCATCACATCATCGACCAGGGGTGCTAAAGAAACTACCCAGAATAATTTGGATCACTTGTAAGGTTTATGAGTCACAAGCAATCCTTTATTAAATTTTACACCAAATCAATGAATTCCTTTACTTCCAGCTTGTCTGTCGTGGAAAGTTACTGAAAGGGCAAAACGTTAGCTGTCAGTTACAGGAGAATGGCAGTCCGTAATTGACCTTAGTAGGGAAACGCGTTACTTCTTACATTGTCCTCTGAAAGTGACCTCCAACAGTGTTTTGCTATTGTCAGAGTAGATGTCATCCATCATTCAGCCATCAGAGAAGAGACAGTGACAAGTTGTACTGTGTTTTTCTCTCTTTGTCTCACTTAGTCTTCTTCCTTTTTCTACCAATAAGACAGAATCTGTTACATGTTCTGGGTTTTGAAGATTTAGTTGTTAAGAAATTGGGTCAATAAGACACCGTTTCTACGTGGTCTGACAGGGGTCCCACTGACCCCGTGTGTGCTTACACAAGTTTTTTTTTATTTATTTTTTTTTATGTGGAGTTCCGGGAACTGACGGGAAAACGCCCCACTGCCCGGCTGCAACATAAGCAGTGCTCCTCCTGCGTATTGTTCTAAGACCCCAGGATGGCCCATGTACTAAATTGATTAAAATTTTCAGGAAAATTACTTCAGTCTCGACTAAGAAATGAAGAAAAATGAGCCATGAAATCTTTATGAAACATCTTATGCTCAAAGTAGACATGTAGGGGTGTAGTCTAGCCTAAAAGATTTATAAAGTCATTGGAACAGTCAGGGTTTAACCTAAGAATCGTTAACCATTGTGGTGCTAGCATTAGGTTGTGGAACCCTTTCACTAGTGGTGTAAATACAAAGCGGTAACATAATTATATGTCCACGATTCCAAACAATTAAAATTTGATACCAGGTACCAGCTTGTCAACTTAAGTCATCCCTAATGAGACACAATCTAAACAAGTACAAGGAGCAGAAAGACTTTTTGCAAGACATGGTAAGAAAGGAATGAATCAGGATTGGCCCATTTCCTGATTCAAAAAGAGATATGTCATCCTGGTATTTTTCCAGATATTTGTCCGTTGGTAGCAAGAAGTCTGATGGGGGACCCTGGTATCAATAAAAGCTGAAGTCCAAGAGAACAACTCTGCCTTTGGAAAAAAATAAATCACTCCATCTCATATCTGACAACAAACCGCCTTGGGTGCTACACAGCACCAGCTCAGAGATAGTCTTAAACTTAATTTATCCTCAGATGGATTCTTATAGCACTGAGCAGATGGTCCCATTGCCTGATATATGATGTTTTTGCCACATCCAGCCAACAGATATAAAATATTGAGAAGGCCATAAGATGATACACCTGTCGAATTATTTCGATAGGGATATGTGTTAGTGCGTTTTCGTATTTTTCTTTTCACTGGGATTGAGGGACTGGGGCCATTCTTCTATCTTTCTGCGACTCGCTATCCCTGCAGGTCCTCTCATGTTGCTCGCATTTGTCGAAGCGGAATCAGCGGCCGTCTCTGCTCACCAGACCACCGGACCAATAACCGCAGTGGCGGTCGGTCGAGACATTTCCCCGTCGTTTCTGAGTAATCTTCTGAAACGAGAAAGTGTTTGGGCCGTGTCGTAGAAATTTTATGAAGGAATGAGAATCTGTTTCAATAATAAGAGAAAGATTAATCTTTGCCTTTAAGTTTCTTTATTCGAAGGCAAAAAGCGTTCGAAGACCCTTCTCACTGAGCGCAGTCAGTAGAAGAGCCCTGATCAACACACATCACATTGTTATATAGTCACAGAAAGACAAAGACCCTCCCAAAGTGTTATCTTACTGCCAGATGGCCACAGAGA
>CAEGAF010129987.1:0-20225 GCA_903067075.1 Micropoecilia bifurca
ACACACACACACACACACACACACACACACACACACACACACACACACACACACACACACACACACACACACGCACACGCACAAGAGTCTCCCCAGGAAACCAGAAAATGATGTGATTGCATTCTGCAAAGTGTATCTTACTTTAATCTTCTTTTTTAACTTCTGGAAGAAAGTCTTTGATTTTTTTTCTTTTTTTTACTGAAATGTCTGTTTTTGTAAACAAACGATTATGACATAACCTAATACTTTCATGGGTTAGAGCATCACTTTAGAGAAAATCTTGAATAAATTTTTTCCCACCTTTTTTATTGATGACAAAAGTCTTGATTTATCACTATATATAACTAAATGTAATTTAACAGCTCGAAAACAATCATGGGAAAAATGTGTTTTTCCCATGATTGTTAAGGTTATGGTGAGAAGAACATGCATATTATCGGTTCTATATAGAAGAACATCAAGATATACAGGCAATGAGCACAGGGTGCTTTGGTGGTCATTTGTGGCATTTTTGTATTTTCATCACTTCTAAATTTTTTATTATTGTTAATAATGTTTTGCCATACATGGTTAATGTTTCTGTTGTCATTATTGTTAGAAGAATTTTGCCATATTTGTCCATTTTCTTATTTAGTTTCTTACTTTATTCTTGTTTGTGTATTTTAGTTCTTTCTGTTCAAATTTGCATAAATCTATTTTCTGTTAATGTAAAAAAAAACATAATTTAGCAGTTACAGCAATTGGACCCAGCATTGCATTAAATAAGAAATGAAATTAAAATTATCTTCTGCATGCGATAAGTCATCAGAAATGATGCCAGTGACGGATGTAACAGTTATATGAGATATATTCATAATTCAGCCAGTCAGAGGAGACATCAGCATCTTAGGCTCCGCCTGTTTGGGAGCGGTTTGGTTGTCATTGGTCATTTTACAGAAAAGTTTTGACACCCTGGACTCACAACTGTTCATTCTGGAGGAGCCAGCAGCTTATTGTCTGAAAAAACAAAAACAAACCATCATCCTCCTACTTCCTGTTGTCGTCTTCCTCTTTTCCCCTGGTCACGTCCAGCTGCTGTGATGCAAAAAATTTGTTTCCAGTGTAGTTTTCATAAAACAACCTCATTCTAGTGCAAAACCTTTTTAGCAAAATATTGTTTTTCCCCCAAAACTGTTATGATTTGTACAATTCTATCTTACATGACTCACATCTTTGGTTTTATGTCAACATGTTCTTTTCTACAGAGCAGCAGCTGCCAAACTTGTAATTTTGCATAGTTGGATTTTTTTTTTTTTTACTTTTTTCACTTTGTTTTTGTTTTTTCAGACAATAAGCTGCTGGCTCCTCCAGACGTCTCACAGCAAAATCCTGAAACTGAACAAATGACTTTCTCTACTGTATGGCTGAATAAATTTTGAAGAAAAGCGTTGTCCTTAAAGTTTTCAAATTCTCTGCTTCTCATTTTCATTTCTTCAACTCTTTCCCTCTATGATCCCTTTCAGCCTCCTCAGTATCACATTTTGTGAGTCCTGATCTCATGTAGGCAGATGTGTGGGTGTATTTTTTGCCAGCAGTTTTCTGAGGATGTGATGCAGCTGATAAACAATGTTTTAGTTTGTTTCTCAGATAAAAAAGCCGCCATAAACCTGCTGCTTTGCATTTCAATGCATTTGGTCTCTGTGTGAATTCTAGCATATGGTTTATGGAAATATACACTTGTTGAACCATAGTTTTTTCAGTGTGTAAGTGTTAGCCATGGAATTAGAGAAAATCTTAAGAAACAGTGTTGATGGATGGATCTGCCACATGCTGCTCTGGGCTTCAATCATTTTGAGTTTATTTAGTTTAACTTAATGTTTGTACAAATTGTTTTCACCATAAATAATAAAAGGATCTTTTTTGCACCCAACTTAGGAGTCGGTTTTGCATTACATATCACAAATATCACATCAGAACAATTTCCACTTACCTTCCGACTATCTGTGCAACAGAACATAATCTTATAGTTTCATGTCATATTTCAGCTAAGATATGAACATCTCATATCCACTCATAAAAAAATGAATACTGTACCTAAAATAGTCTTTCTTCTCTGTGGGTGTAGGCTGACTGTATCCCTGTAAGACTAAGCTGACTCCTTCACAGCTGAGGTTCAGTGTGGATGTTTCCTCCTGCCGAAACCGGGAGGTTTTCAAATGCTCAGCTGTTTCACTCAGTTCTGGAAAACATTCGTCTTCCGTGTCCACTCGTTGTTTGTCATCATGTCATTTTCCTCCAGCTCTCTCTGGACCAGATCTCCCCTGTTCCTCCCACCTTCCTCTCCTTTATTGTCTGTTCCCACTGAGGTGATTCTTTACCTGATCTGCTCCATGTTTTCTGCTGGTTTCTTCACCTTTTTGTCTTTGCAGCTCTTTATTTGATCCTCTTGTTCCTTTTTAATAATCAAAAGTTCTGCAATATTTCTTCTTCTTCTTTTGCTTCTCATTTCTACCATCTACATTTTACCTACACTTTCCATATTACCTCCAAGCTTCCTTCACTCTCCTCCACTTCCTGCTCCTCTTTCAAATATCCCATCCTTCTCCTTCACCTCCTAATTTCTCTGTTCTTTTCTTCCTCCACTCAGCTCAGGCATTTGCAGCTTTGATCTCTCTGTCATTTAAAAAAAATCCACTCCGTCCTCTGAACTCAGCTACCATGACAGTATAAGAGAGGGAGACCTTTACAGATAATAAGGAGGAAGGAGAGAGAGAGTTTGAGTGGTGGATCATAAGATTTGAAGCGATGAATTGGAGTTAGACGTGTTAAACTGAGAGGAAAGGAGTCGTTAATGAGGTTTGCCTTGGGGTCGAGACAATTATGGAGAAAAAGACAGAAACACACTGCTGAATTCTTGTTGTGCGGATGATATTGAATCCAATTAAATTGTTCAAATACTAACATTGAAAGTCTGCGCTGGATAACCCTACATTCACGAAAAGCCAGAATTGATACACAGAAACTGTTTGCAAAAAGGTTCAAATAATTTCAATTTTTTTATCTCTAAGACTGAAATTTTATACAGATGAGCATTTTAAGTTGTGGTTTGTCCACGTTGCAGATCATCAGTGGTTTTTGTCGCCATTTCAGCTGATCAATCATCTGATTCTTTTCTACTCATTAAAATGCAAAACCCTCCTACAGAGGCGGCTTGCTGAGTAACTTTATTATGCTTAGCGTTGCTTCCTGACTCTCTGCTCTCAGTCCAACCTTCACACCGGTTCCTTCTTTACAAACTGAGTCTGTCTGTCCACATGCTTCCTTTACATATGACATGCTATATTAGCATAAATCGGACCCAAAAATGCATTTATTTGAATGCATTCATGAGAGGCACAATTCTGAAAATGAACATAAAAAGGACAGAATGAAAGGAAACTAAAACGATACATGATACTGAATCTACAGAGTCTTTCTACTCTGTTGGCCTTGTTCATAGATTTCATATGTTTTGTTGGCTTACTTTAGTTTCTTACACACTGACTTTCAGAAAGACTTCGAAATAGGAGAAAAACATTTATGATAATTTTCTGTTCCACCATCACAAGCTTCCCTTTGCTCTCTGCAAGCTCTAGCCACCAAGTTACTAAAATCTTTTTTAGGTTTTACCATAAAGAGCAGAAAACTGCCTCCAATATGTATAATGGTTACTGGGAGACAGGCAGGCTAAACCTCGGAGGGCCGCCTGTCCATCGCAGGACAGACTCACAGCTGAGAACAATTTAAATAGACAAATGAACCAAACAGTCATTCGGACTGTGGAAGAAAGTTGGAGTCACAGGAAACTCAGAGATGTGAGAGGACAACATGCAAACTCCATGAACAATGGGAGCCATGATGGTGTTACCAGCTACATCCCCACCCAGTTTCAGTTAGGGCTGTAGCAATTCATCGAATGATTGGAGTATCTGTATTATTCAAATTATTTGAGGCAAATCAACTGTCCAGACATTTCATCAAATTATGTTTTACTTTTTAGTGGCTTTTGTTGCAGTCAGATGATAATTTATGTTGCTCAGTGCTCTCCCTTCTGCCAATGAGCTGCTGACCAATGCTAAGTGCTATTAGCATAGCATAGCATAGCATAGCGTGACCAAACTTCTTCTCTTCCCCAAACATGTCAGCTTTTCACTTTATACCTGACTGTGGCTATTTTTCTTTTTGTCATGCAGTGAAAACTAAGTTATGTGGCCCAGACTTTAAGTCATCAGTCAGCCTTGGGCTTGCTGTATTTCTTTCACGAAATAGACATTTGGCAGGGGTTATAAGGAGAAATGAGAAAAAGATCAGTACAAACAAGAGAGAGAGAGAGGAGATGATAGAGTTAGAGGATCATGGAAGCAGATGACGGGCAGCTAAGTTTGACTTCTTCCCACACAGACAGAGTGAACGACACCAGAAAGAGGTGAAAGATGGAGGAGTGGGGAGGAGGCTCCCCTGTTAGAAAGAAGGACTCGCTTTCTCTGTCTCTCCTGCTTCTCTTTGCCATGTGACCGGCCAGAGCTCCAATACCGCTCTCTTCCACTCTCTGCCTCCACTTCTATCCTTCGCTCAGCTCACACTATGTCAAACTGAGGAGGAAGAGAAGGAGGAGGGAGAACAGGAGGAATAGAGAGAAAGAAGCAGGAAGAAGAGAAAGAGTAACGAAGAGGGAGAGGATGTTTTCTGTCTCGCTGAAGTGCCGGATGGGGGTCATCAGACGCCGAATCAAGGGTACAGAGTGTTTGTGTCAGATTGCTGCTAACTATGAAAGCAGTGTGTCTGTCAGCTGTTTGCTTTTATTTGTGTGTGTGTGTGTGTGTGTGTGTGTGTGTGTGTGTGTGTGTGTGTGTGTGTGTGTGTGTGTGTGTGTGTGTGTCTTAGGTGGTTGTTGGCATATGTTGGACCAGAGAGTTATGATATTCATCTTTGACAACACACTGAGTGGTATATGCCTGCAGCTATTTGGGAAAAAGTATCCAGTTGTGTTTCTGAGTTTGTTTCCTGGAGTCGCAGCATTTCGTCATGTTTGTGTGTAAAGACATGTTTGTACCAAGTAACTGTTCATCTAAACTGTCTCTGTCTCTGCGGCTACATTATAATGTAAATGCCTCCTCCATGATGTTGAGTTCAGGTAATTTTCCCATATGTCTCCTGCTGACAGCTTCTTTTTTTAACTTCCCTGTGAAATTCTTCTCTTGCTGGCTTTGCTTCGGTGCTGATTGTCCAGGAACTCAGAGGAAGAACTGGATGGTTTTGTGCTTGGAGTGAAATGAAAAGATGTCATTGTCCCTGTAAGTCAGCGTAACACGAGCAGGTAAAGCGTCTCAGCTGGTGTTCAGAGATAAGTTGCTCTTGACGTTGTTCAGGTTTGTTATTTCAACATTTCTAGTTGCTTTTCTGAGTTTTTATTGCTTTCATGGCTTGAGATATTGTTGTCTAAAGCAAGTGTAGTTAATGTGGTGATATTATATTGTTACTATTCTGAGCAGGTGAAATGATTCCTGATACAAAGATATTTTTAACTTGACCCCAAATCTGTGTTTGATTTGTTGAGTGAGCATCAAAAGTGCTTCTTTGAGGGAAAATAGACGATACATGCTTTTATTGTTAGTTTCCCTTAATATAGTCCAACACTTATTGTGACGTTTGAAAAGCACATAAGGTAAAGTCAACATGGTGTCAGATCCAGGCAACACACAGCATCCATACAAAGTACAAGCTGAAAAATGGTGGGAATCATAATATTTTATGCATGTAAATTCTGACAAGACACGATTTTGTGGCGAGGCCTCCTGTCCCCAGAGAGCTGCTGTTGGAGGAACAACATAGGTTTTCCATTTGCAGTCCTTTCTGTCACATTTGCAGAACCAGAATCAGCGTTTCTGGTCAAGTTTGTGCACTGAGGCAGAGAAACTGACCTCAGTTTCATGAGCTTTGACTACGTCCATTTAAATATAAACCGTCGTCTTCATTATTTCCTCACAGGCAGGTTAACAATATGACCCATCCAGCTTCCTCCTCCCTGACGACGCGCAGCAGTCAGTGAAAGTGTCTGAACTGCTTCAATGTGTCACATTTTCTCATCTTACCCACAACATCAATGTGTTTCTTCAATTGACAAAACTAACACAACATTGTACATAATTTGAAGAAATGTGATGAATACTAAAATATGTTTTTTGTTTTTACAAATAAACCATAAGAAGTGAGCATAAATCAGAATGAATGTATGACTGGATTGAATACATTTTTATGTAAAATACTTTAATTCAAAACTAAAACTGAACACAAAACATCTTGAAACACCAGCAAGCAGGAGCTTCTGTGAAACTTTGAACAAGTTGCAGAGGTTGCAGAAAGTCCTTTATTTATGATTTTCTCTAACAGTGGCAAGAAGAAAACTGGTGAAAAGAAAACCAGATATTGTTCAGTTTACACCTGGAGGGGATAAAAAAGCTGGTCAGAGCTGATGGAGGCTAAATACAGGAATAATATCAGAAAAACTGGAGGTTCACCTTCCATCAGATAACGGCCCAAACCTCCAGTCAGAACTGCAGCTGCCTGCGGTTCTGACTGCTGCTTGATCAAAACCCCCACAGTTTAGATCAAGGCTTCTTCATGTATGAGCCATTCAAGGCTGAGTCCTAATTTTAATTGAGAATCTGTGGCAAGATTTGAAAAGTGATGTTTACAAACTCTCCCCAGCCGAGTTTAAGCCATTTTCCAAAGAAAAATAGGCCAGAATTTTAGTCTCTAGATGTGCAAAGCTGGCAGAGACGTGGCTCTGAAGCTTCAAGTACTACAAAGGAGTCATTTCCACAAAATACTGACAGTTTGGATTAATAAAAATGCACATTTGGATTTTTGTTGTGTGTGTTCAATTCTATGCACCACTTTCTATTGATCCATTTATCACATAAAAGTGCAATAAGATGCATTGATGTTTGTGGTTCTGATATGTCAAAATCTAAAGATCTGAGATCTTAATGCACCTTTAACTGAACACTTAAAACCCTCATTGGCTGCATCTCCTGTCACATGCAACATGACATCCACTGTGTTTTTTCTGCTTGGTACAAGTTTACAAGTGAGAACCTGCCACAGTTTCTGGTTTTCAAAGTTTTTCAAGCTTTGCAATGTGATGTTGCTGTTAGAAATCTTTTATAAGAATACAGTTATTTCTGTGATCCTGTTGCCATAGTTGAAGCTGATGCACTATTTGAGACTCAACCCTTTAAAAACCACACCAAGAAAAAACAAAATGGAAAAAAAGTTTGTATTTTCTGTTTGTGTTTCTTTGGGTTTCAGATGAGCACAATCAATGTTTTTTTTTTTTTAACAAACCAAGGTTTTACTCTGGCCTAACTAAACAGCTGACGTGTGTCTGCATGCTAAAAACACAGGAAGTTCTGCACAATAACATGTGGAAAAAAAATCTGAAAATGTTTTGAGTCATCAGATGTGACTTTTCACATAACTGTATCAAGACATGAAACTGTGTTGGATTTCCTTTAAGTAACAGAAGCAAAAACAGTTACAGAGTACAAAGTTAACAATAAGTAAATAAAACTTCAATAATTACATTTAAAAACTATGCATAATATAAAAGAACATTCTTGATACATTTCTCAACATATAACTTTGTTTTAGAGTGGCAGCATAATATTTTTTTACTGGTGAAATCCTGCACAGCTTTGCTAATTAGCATTTATATACTGGAAAACATCAAACTTTTCTGACTCTTTTTCTTAGACATCTTATCTGATGGGTGATTCAACATTACAAACACTTCCTATAACTTCTGGATGTACATCTCAATTAATTCCTGATTTTCATTCAAACACTGAAAACATTGTTCCTGACGTTTCCACTCTGACTCGTCGTTCAGACAGCAGCTGCTTTGATTGTCACAGTGTTGAGTCCAAATTCTTAAACTGCTGCTGTGCTGCTGTGCTGACGCTTTGAGACGTGTCTCTATTTAACACCACTGAGTCAAATAACCAGGTCCTTATCCAGACTCTGGAGAAACATTTTACATCCTAATCATAACATAATTCAGCCATTTGATTCCGGTGTGAATCTACAAGCCACTGAACAGCAGAACTCTTCTAAACCTTTGTATTCTGGTTATTGTTGTAAGCTGGTTCTATGTTTTCCAGTGATGGAGGCCAATAGACAATGATCAACGTTTCCTTTTGTAGACCAGCCAGGAAAAGGCAATAAAAGCTTAAGTAATAAATACCTGGTGGAACATTGAGTCTGCTGAGCTTATCATACTCAGTATAGTTGGAATAGTTAACGGCCTGACGGATGATCAAGATGTGCTGTTCGGAAAGAACAAGAGCTTCTTAAAGAGACAGAAGCCCAATTTCAAAGTGTCAAATTATGAAGTAAAGTTTTGTTCATATCATGTTTGATATGTTCAGTGTTTTCATAACAACTGATGGTAACATAGTTACTTGATTGCGCTATAAAAATGGCCCTATGTGCCTGGAAAAGCATATAATTCTCCGTCTTTAACTAACTCTGGTTATTCTTGTATTTACTGTGAAAAATGTTGCATGTTGTGTTGCCAGGTTGTTTTCAGGTGCAGTTGTTTCCCAGATCTCACCTCCAGGTCTGATGGTTTTTTTTCAATAGCTCAATAAAACTTTAGTTTTCTTGTCAAACAGGCAATTCCTTAAAGGTTCCATTTAGAGAAAATAACTCTTATAAAACAGATGCTGAAGATGTCAGAATTTAGTTTGTTTTAGCATATTAATAGATGCAAATGTATTATTATAACACCCACATAAGAGGGCAAACTTTGAAATGCATGAAAATATGAATTCTTCAGTTTGTCAGTATTTTATTTCAAATCCTTCATCAGCTAAGATTTTATGCTCAGCTGAATGTAACTGTATGTAATTTATGTACTGACCCTGTTGGTCTTGACTAGGGACTGGATCTCATATGAATAAACTAAACTGCATAGATTATGTAACTTTTAGTTTGCATCTTTGATGAATTTTCTGTTTCTCTGGGTTTTTGGTCCAGCAGGAGCATCTTTATGGGGGTTTTGTCTGACACTTCAAGTCTGACATGTTGGGGACCAAATGTTTACAGGATCTGCTGTGTGTGAGACTCATCGTTGTTTTCATGTGGTGCTGGGAGCCACTTTGTTGCATGTGTGTGTGTGTGTGTGTGTGTGTGTGTGTGTGTGTGTGTGTGTGTGTGTGTGTGTGTGTGTGTGTGTGTGTGTGTGCATTGTATGTTTTAAAGAAGATCTGAAAGCGGTTTGGATCCCTACACTCTCTTCTCCTCTGTCTGCGCTCGCTGAGATTCAATATAAATGAGGCCACAGTTCACACTATGAGGTGTTTGTAAATGTGTGTGGATGGCGTGTTTACATGGTGAGGTGATGTCAGGGCTGTTTGGGAATACAGCCTTGTTTCTGTGTGCAGGAATGTTTCTGCAGTGAATGGAGGAAATAGAAACTCACATCAAAGTTGTGCATTTTTATTTAGTGGGAAAATGAGAAGCTCACCTGCCTGGAGATCAGTTCAGAAAATACTTCCCAGCTCTGTGATCTGCAGATGTTTTTTTCTTCTCAAATTCAAACCTACATAGACTCTAAAGGTTGGGCAGGATAGGACAACAAGTGAGACATCAGCTGCAGCAAACGAAGGGAAACCAGAGACACCAGTTAAAATGTTTGTGTCTGGCCTGAGAAATAGTTGATAAGAGGAACATAATTCACACAAGTAGCTGGAAATGACCACAGATGATCGTGTTTGAGAGAGTAATGCTTGGACAGCCTCAGTGTTGATCTCAACACACAGTGAAGAAAATTGACTCAGATCTGGATGATACTGAAGTGTTTGAACATGTGGACAGTTGGTGAGAGTTTGAAACAAGTTGCTTGTCCAGCAAACCTTTCCTGAGTGACGTTCATCTTTAACACTTTTGAAAACTGTGTGATAAATCCCAGAGTGCAGCTTCTTCCATGAAGCAGTGTGGGCTAACATGAGGGGAGCAGAGGCATTCTGGGTAATCAGACACCGGACATTCTGACTTCAGTGCCTAAACTTTGTAAACCAAAGCTCCTTCTCAGGAAACTCTTTGTCACAGCAACTCTTTTCCTTTGATCAACAAGACATTAAACTATAATTTTAAGCATCTATAGTGAATTCATATTATTCTGCAACATCTGCTCTGCTGTACTTTCTGCTCTCTGAAATGAAATGAATAATTTTGAACTGATTTCCCCTGGAGAGTTTCTGCCTGGGAACCAGAAATACCAACAAAGTTTGCAGCCTGTAGATCCTACTGACAAATCAGTCAGAGGTCGGCATCCCTCAGGTTGTTTTTGGCAGAAGACTGTAACAATAAACAGAATGAGGCAGTGTAATCATTACATCATGGCTGAGTTTGGCTCTAACACCAGTCAGTCACTACTTTCGCTTTGTGACCTATTTAACTAACAAAGACACTTCCAAGAATTTGATAGAAACAAGGAAATGTGGAATAAAGCAAAATGTACTCATCTAGAAATAATATAAAGATGTGGAAAAAATCAAGCTTTCAAACAGGATCTGCACAGCAATAAAAAGTAACAGGACAAGTTAAAACCAGTTTTATTTCTCAGAACGGATCCATGGAGACGCTGATGTTTTCAAAAACATCAGAAACGTCGTCCTGTCCTGATGGCTGTTAGCATGAAGGAGATTTTTATGTATTTTTAAACAGAAATATGTAATTGATGTAAATCTAAAATATAAAGTGGTTTTGTTATGATGTGAGTAGTTTTGGTTGGTAGCAGATTGGATTCAAAACTTGAATATGTGATAACAAAGCCAGAACTATGAGATTTGTTGTTCATATATGTTAATAATTTTCTGCCAGTCTGACGTGTTCAGCTCCTCTGAGCTCAGACCTAAAACATGGCGGCAACAAAAACAACACGAAGCTTCTTTACTGGGAAATAAATTTTCTTCTGACCTGGCTGAATGTTAACAGTGAGGCGCTGTCCTTGGTGCTGATCTCCACAGACCCTCCACTTATTATTCAGCAAACACACTTTGTATCACCTGCTCTGCTGGGGCATAAAACCATAAACTCAAATTATTTAGCATGTGGTATGACAGATGTATCCTGCCTGCAGCTCTGACTAAACCATCAGGAAATAACATGATTCAATTTTAATCTGACATTGAGTAGAAGCGGTGATGCTCTCCACACTTCTTGCTAAAAAACAGTATTTAAAGAACAAATTTACTTGGTAGAAACCAGCGTCTGAATCTGTGTCTGAATAAAGACGACAGCAGATTGATTAGAGATCTGACCTAATCAACCATTTTGACGCCGGCGCCATGAAAAGGTCAAAAATTAGATCTTCCTGAGTGTTTTCTGTTTAGAAGCTGTAAACTGGATTTTTCTGCTGAATTAGAAGGACTTACACACTTTCTGCCCTTCATAAAGCACAGTTGCTAGGTAACTTGCAATTTATGCTCATTTAGTTATTTTTATATATGTAATTTTACCCTGTATATATTAAGAAAAGGCAGAAAAACATCTGGTTTATTATTTAGCAAACGTAATATTTTCCTTTATTCCTTTCAGCAGCTCTATCATTTAAAACAAGTGGAAGTTTTATGTCATAATTATAGATATTAACGGCTCCTTTTCTGACCTCAGAGTGAATTAACCTTTTTCTCCTCCCTCCAACCAACTTTAGTGGATTCACTCTGGCACAGGGAAGATATTTTCCACCAAGTTATACAATGTGACGTTCCTTAATAATGAAGCAGTGCTAAATTGGTGTGTTTTTAATAAAACATTCATGGTTTTATGTGACACTGTGTGAGTAAACAAATGGGGCAACAGATTGGCCTCTCAGTTAAACGGACACAAACAACAGCTGACAAAATGTCCTGAGGACAAAAATCCTCCCAGTGAAGCTGCTTTAAAAACTGCAGACACACAAAGCAGTTTAATGTAAGGACTATAGGACTTTAGTTTCATTTAATTTACAATCCTAGAAGCTAAAGCTCACTTGTAATGAATGAATCAGTTTAAAATGAAAACATGTGAAATGTTTAGCCAAAGTCTTGCTCACTTTTTAAATCTACTTGAGAATATTTTACTATTTTTGGAGATTAGACAGAGTTAATGAGTTAATCCAGTGGGAGAAAAATTTAATTGTTTTATTCTGTAAAGTACGTCTGTTAAAAGATAAAGTTACAAGGTATTTATTAAAGGGAGGAAATGAAAAATAATAGTCCCAAGGTGACCTCTGGTTCTAAAATAAAGCTGAAACACTTTTTGTTTTTTGAAAATATGAATCTTGTTGAATTTAAATAAAACCTTGGTAGGCAGAGATACAAACACAGTTAAATAAAAAAATATATCTTTAACTCTTTCAGAAAAACATTGGAAAGTCTATTTTCATGTCTCATATCCCCACCTGTAGCTTGACGTATTTCAGGACTCACTATTCTCTGGTGTATTTAGACAGATAAAGGCTGTCATGACCAGTGTGACATTATTGATAAGGACTCAAAGTGTTTTCCAAGCTGTGGCGCACATCACCACTTCTCAGAGTTTGTCATCCATTAGACTAAGCCTGTCAACCCTCAGCAGGGCCTGAAGCTCCACACTGAGCTGCTTAAAGCAGAGGAGGCTTTACACCCACAAGCTGGACCAGACAGACGCTCTGGTTCTCCACCAGCCTGCAGCTCACAGGTCAAACCACAACCCAGAATTCACAAGGGCACTTGTGTTTGCTCCCACTTTCACCCCATGTCTTCTCTTTAAACATAACTGAGCAGAAATTAAAGTTAGGATATGGTAAACATCACTATGTAGATCTTATATTCTGACACATGCTCACCTCTTTCTCTGCTCCTAAGTGAGAATTTGGCTAAACTGTATAAACTTTACTGACTTTAAAGCTCTTTAGAAGTAAAGATGAGATGCAGGAGAGTGAGTCTGTTACAGTTTATATCCCAAATGATAAAATTATTTCCTAATTTAATTTGGGCAAAGTGTTATGAATGAGGGGCTGCAAAGTGGTGCAGTTGGTCGCTTTGCAGCAAGAAGGTTCTGGGTTCAATTCCCAGCCCCAGTCTTTCTGCATGGAGTCTCCATGTTCTCCCTGTGCATGATGTGTTTTCTCCAGGTACTCAGTTTCCTCCCACAATCCAAAAACATAATTCACCTTTCCAAATTCTCCCTAGGTGTGTGAGTGTGTGTGGGGTTGTTTGTCCTGTGTGTCTCTGTGTTGCCCTGTGACAGACCGGTGACCTGTCCAGGTGACCCCACCTGTCACCCGGAACATTAGCCACAGAGGCAGCAGCTCCTCCTGACACCACTGAGGGACAAGGGTGCAAAGAAAATGGATGGATGTGATGAATGAGAAACATACAGTTAAACAAAATAAAATTGTGTTGAGAGCAAATGAGATCTTGACTATGAATTTCAGTTTACTTTACATGCAGCATTACTCAGTGATGCTGCATGCATAGTCAGTAGTTGATCTTTATTTTCAACAAGTAATGATTTTTGTCAGAACATTCTTGTTCAGTGAGCCGTTGTGTGTTCGACCTGGTTGTGTCTGATGGGTTGATCCTCTAACCTTCTCACTGCTGGTCCTTTATATTTCCCCCGTAAAGCAGCGCAGCAGTCAGAGTCGTTTTTCTGAGAGGAAATCCCAGAGAGCTTTCTGCATCCATGCTCAGCTGGATTAGAATTATGAGTCTAATAAAGCAGCTCCAGCTCGGTTCCTTCCTCGGCTTGCTCTCCGATTCCAGAGGATTTCAATAAGCTGCAACTGATCTTTGCATCTTTGCATATGATTGCATTGCACTGCGCTGGGATTTCAGAGTGTGCTCCACTTTTAGGACTCCATGATGAAGTAATGTTGCCGTGAAGACAGGAGCTGTTAAATGCATCACTGGCTTTATCTTTAAAAACACAGTAATATTTATTGTTGGGTCTTGGAAACATGGGCTTCAGAGGAACCAATTCAAAAAGGTTTAAAAACATTGTTCCACTTTTTTTCTTTTGATCACACTTTTTCTGTTTCATGTCTCCTTATTTCTGAATTTTCATGTCAAACTTTCTCAACCCAGAGGTAGTAAGAGGTTCAACCATAAAATTGCATCTTCCTTATAATTTGTCCTGAGCTGAATGAGTTAAATTATTCATTAAAAAACATTTGGAAATCTTTTAAAACTAATAACTGAACCATTTAGTTTGCTGTATTGATCTAAAACCATCAGTCATAGTCTCTCTACAGCTCTCAGAAATTCTGATTTTCTGTTTTTTTTAAGAATCACATCCTGGATTACGTCTACTGGTTTGATTGTGTTTGATTTGTAATTGTGTTTTTAGCAGAAGACATAAATTCCTCCCTGTAGGTTGGCTGTTATTGTCCCATCTGTTTTTTTTCTACCATCTGATCTATTAAAGTTGCATTTTTCCCCTCAGATAATCCACAACAAATTCAGTTTAGTCTGTCACCAGTTAGTCTGTTCCTTGGTGAGTAATCTAAGAGTTAACAGTGTTTTGCTAAATGTCTTGATATCATTGGTTTTCAAGGTTCTGTGTTTAATTTGGTCTCAGCCTTTTTCCTCTGAAGGTTTTGTACCCACCAGAGCTGTGGAGGCTGTTTCTATATGTGAGATTTGATTATGGATATTCAAATCTAATATAAAGCAGCTTTATTGTCACTTCTGGAAAATGTGTTGAACTTAAAGTACAGATTGTTGACGTCACGACTCTTTAAGGCCCTCGGTGCCATAGCAACCAGGTATCCAAGATGACATTTTTGCAAAAGGCCTTTGGGGAAATTAAGCTCTACTGCTTTACCAAATGAATACAGACGATACTTTTTATGCTCCTGTAAATAGAATTATATATTGATTTAGTTTTTCACATCATTACTGAGGGAACTGCTGGTCACCTGCTCACATTGCACTGATGTTCTGAGCCACAAGTCAAAACCAAAGCATGTAAGCAGACTGTCACTATAACACTGGTTGTTCTAGATACATTTAAAAAGTAAACTCTCTGAACACTTGAAGAAATCAAAGTAAAACTGGAAATGTTTTTAATAATTATGCTGATTTCTTGCATTTTTGTGTTTTATCGGGTCTGCATAAAACATTTAGTGTATTCATTCATTTCTAATTCTGTCCTGAAACAAAACTTTATTTCTTTATTCTTTATTTTTGCAGTTCTCCATTTATGGGAGTTAAAATCACAGCATCACTCTTCCGTTTTGTTTCTCAGAGACTTTACTGATTCAGACAGGGTTTGGTCTGCAGCGCTTCCCTCATCCATCAAACATCTTCTGCTTTTCTCTCACACATTAGCACATCTGAGACCAAGAGAAGCTGCTTAAACTAAATACTGCTGACATCTTCATAACCTCTGATATTACAGTCAGCAAAAAGAAAGGAGGGGGCAGATTTCAATTTCACCGCAATTCACCAGAGGAACCAAACTCAACGTAATAGCTGTTGTTATGCTCACTGGAACCTTTTTCACACACAGCCCATCAGAACAGACTGCGTGATATTTTTCAGGCCCACAACGAGATTTTGACAAAACTTTAATGTCTTTTCACGCCATGTCAACAGCTTTCACTGCTGCGTCTCCAAGGATTTTAAGGAGAAACACCAGAAGGGAAAAACTTTGGACTGAGGCTTCAGCAGTGAGGGGGGAAATATTTCCACTTACACTGTAAAGCTGCTGCTGAGTAGATTAACCACTAGTCTTGAGTGGCATGTAAAAAAACTGGCCTTCATGCAACACATGTGAGCCAGCAGCACTGAGATTTAACCACTAAATCACAGGCAACTAACTAAAGCATGTTAATCCAACCTGATGTTTGTCATGTTACGAGTGTGAAAACTATTTTAAAAATTCATCAGTCAACAAAATGTCTTATCTTAAAAATTCATCAGTCAACAAAATGTCTTATCTGCTCTGAGTTTATGGTTTTTTTATGGTGCAAAATCTATTTCTTCCCACTAAATAATCCAGACATTATTTTTCTGTCCAAAAATGTAATTTGGGTAGTTTAATAATTCTGTTAACATTGGCTGTGTTTCTCTAGAGCTCTCCACACTGAAAAGTTTCTGATTCAGGTCCACAGCCTTTTCCTTTAAAGGCAAAACAAAAGCAGATGCCAGGTCCTGTCTGCGCCCACAGGACGGCAGGAAGAGTAAACCTCTTACTCTGATCCCGTGGGCACAGACAGGATTTGGCCTGAGCTTTTGGTTTTGCAGTTTAGTTGTTTTTTTCAGTCAAAAACACAGCTATACTGAATAACAGTATCAAACAGTAACCGTAAAAACATAATTTTTAATTCAGCCTATCAGTGAGATGCAACAAGCTGCAGCTCATCTCACCTCTGGGAACTTTGCTCAACTTTTTTTTTCTTCTTGCAAAAATGTTGGTGAAGATAAAATGTATTTTCCTGCCACATGATGCCATTTTACTATAAATCTGTTGATTCAGTTTCTGTGAAACGTTGAAAATTGACGTCTTGAAATGAACCTGTGTCTCTTTAAGAAGCTCCACCGTCAGCAGATCATCATAGCAATGCTCATCCATTATGCCATTTGCATTTGTTCTTAGAAGCACTGGACTGAGAAGTAGTTTGCATAAAAATTATATTAGCTTACTATAAGTCAAAAAACTTAATTTCATGGCAAATATCTCCTTTTGACATCCAAACCTCACAAAGTCTGTATTAAACTTTGGCTGCATACAGTCAGTGTTTCAGCTGGTGGGATAAAAGATTCCCATTTGACAGATGGGCTTGACAAACTCATGAGATTTAAAAAAAGTGTAATACAATTAAGTTGTTTTGTCAGAATGCAAATGTTAATCCACACAAAGTTTGCTGCTCCTATTTAGTGCCTCTTAAAGAGATACTTCTGAAAAATCAGGCGCTTATAATGAATAAAGGAAGCGAAAAGCCATCAGGAAAACCATGAAGTGGTTTCTTACTGAGTGGGAGCCTGAGGGTTGTTTCCCAACGAGTCTTTAAGACCTGACACTGTCTTTGTGTTTTAAATGGAGAGTGAAACCCACACAATGTCAGCAGAGCTTAGCCTCTTCAAACAGCACTAAGGCTCCACGTTCTGCTGAGGCTCACTGACTGAAACCCAACATGACAAATACAATCATACACAGAGACGTCTGCAGCATGTTTTATTTATGATGTCCCAGCAGTTTAAACTCACATCATATATTATTTACATCATCAGGATGCTGGTTGTTGTAATGAGAATTGTGCATCTCAACATTGAAGGAAATATGACTGAGTCAAGAATGTGTCTATGCAGGCCTAATTGGAACAAAAGATTCAATTAACCATTATTCATATTTAAGAGCCTCGTGTACCAGGAGTTAATTACAGACTGATTAAAAACACTGAAGCAGAAAAGATCCTAAAAAACATTCAGAGAAAAAAATGATGGAACAGGACCGTAGTGTGTTTCAGATGGGCTGAGGGGAGGAGGGCAGCATTATGTAAAATTACCTCCTAGGAACAGCTGTAAACAGCATCATGACATGGTGAAAGGGTTCTTAAAGAGACAGAGGCCAATTTCAAGGAGTCAGATACTGATATGATGTGCTGTCACATTTATTTTAAGTTGTCTTCAAAGAAATGCAGCATTTTCATAACTAAAGGTCACATAGATACTTGACTGAGGTATAAAATGGGACTTTGTGACTGAAAAATATAAGACCCTTTAAGTCCTGGATAAGATAGAACTGACTCCTAATCAGTGACAAGCTTTTGGAGACACGACTGTTAGTCTCCTTTAAGGTCAAACAGACAGTTATTTGGGTTTGAAGGGAAACGTATGAGCTGAGAATTATTTTGTGGCAATAGATAGTTATTAAAATTTAAAATAAATAAATAAAGAAACTAGAATCCAGGTGAAATTCTCACCTAACATGGACGGAAAGGAGAAACGGCCCCTGGTTGCTGCAGCAAACTGTTAAGACACGGCGCCGCTAATTAGAGGAGTCCAGATTCCACCACAGTTTCCTTCACTCCAGATGATGACACAATGGAGGAATCAAGTCTCCTGGGGTCTTTGCAGGCTTTCCCTGAAGTTGGTTGGGGTGCAGTAGGAGCACAATGGGCTCAATATTATGTGTGATTAAGTGTTGGGAACTCTGAGGGTTTCACTTCTGTAATTAGGCTGTGGTGGATTTTACTCAATGTGACAACTTGCAGTGAAGCCCAAGATTCCTCATTATTACTCTTAATAGGTTCAGCTGTAGGGGCGACAGTTTCTCAGGATGTAGTAGCATGATAACATGAACGGGTGAATGGCTGAACATAGTGTAGAGTTCTTTGGACCACAATGGACACATGAAATGGTTCTGATCTTGTGTAAATAATCAATTATAATATATGTATATTCTTTCTTTACTATTTTCACTTCTGTTTGGCCTGATATGTGTTCATCTTGAACAGATTCATTCACATGCTGAGGTGGTAAAATGCTAATGCTAGCATTATGTCACAACTCTTAAGGTAAAAAACAAACCACTGAACATGGATCTAGTTTAGGAAAGCTAAGACTTACAGTGTTTTTAGAAAACTTGTGCCCTTGAACATCTTGCATGTTGTGATCCAGAATCTGTAAAGAAAACCTGAAAGTGAAGAAAGTAAACTTTTATTTTTCCTCTTCCTTTGGATCAGATCAAAGTGACATCATCAGATACATTCAGCTAATGGATAACATTAATTCAGTGGGAAGCAAACGGGGTTATGAGTGTATGATCCACTTTAAGGGGATCCTGAAACTTGATCAATGATTTTCCAACAACAGGGTCAATCACACTTCATGTTTTGAGCCATAATTTTAAATCTTTCAGATAAATCACTATTAATTACTTTCAGTTTCTTGAGAGAAAAAAAAAGTTAAAGCTTGAGGCTGTCAGGAACGATGCAACTTGATTTTTAGCTTGAATCCAAAAGTAGCATTACAAAGAAAACAAACTGAAATCCGTGACCTAACATACTGCTGCTGAGACTATGAACTGCTTTCTAATCCTTCCTTATCACTCAGAGATTAGAGTCTCACCGCTGAGCTGAGCCAGCAACTCATCCCATAGGCAGACATCCAGCAGTGATTAGAAGAAATACAAATTCTAGCTATGGGTTCTTCCGAAATGCAATTATGCATCCTGGGCTGCAGCCTCCACAAAGATGAAAACTAATGTCTGGAGGAATTGTGACTGATCAGTGTTGGCAGGCTGCGTTTCCCAGCTCCAGCTGAGGGTGTTGATTGTGAGGAAGACGTTATGTAAAGATTCAGCAGTCTGCTCATTTTCAGTGGACATCTGAAGAGGTGATTTTCATCCAGGCATGGCTTTCAGAGCTGCAGATGTAAAGGCAGAACACAGAGACTTTGGTTAAAAGTAACTGCTTCTTTTGTATCGTCCAATCCACACATGTAGACCAACGTTGCCCGTCATAAAGTAGATGAAAAGATTCTCCATTCAGGCCGTGTTGATATTTTATTGAAATATTGTGGAGCTGTAAATAAAAATCAGTGAGAATCGAAGCATTTTGGGATTACATTCCACACAAAGAGGATCGATTTATAGAGTCTTTAGAGGTATTGAAAAATGTGATCATAAAGTTACTCCATATATTCTGTAAGATGCCAGACTGTGTGACTTGTTGCTGCAGCAGAATCAGGCCACACAGATGTGACTGAGGTATCTGTCCAGCAAAGGCTGGTTATAAAAGTTAGTTATAAAAGAAATTAAATGCAGGTTTAGTTCATGAAATGGTGTTAAATATAACATGAAGTCCAGATTAATTCATCTTTAAAATGTTAAGACTCACATAAATGAAAAAGTAACAAGGAAAAATGAATCTTTTAAGGAAAATAGTGAGACTCCGCTTGGTAGTTTCCAACAAACCCTGAAGGAGACACAGAAAAACCTGGTAAAAGGTGTTAAAGTCAGATGAGAGCAACTACAGATTTACATACCTATTGGGAAATTGTTGTGTGAAGAGAACGAGTCTGTCCTCAGCATCCTGACACCCAGGAACCAGACTGTCCTCAGCATCCTGACACACAGGAACCAGACTGTCCTCAGCATCCTGACACCCAGGAACCAGACTGTCCTCAGCATCCTGACACCCAGGAACCAGACTGTCCTCAGCATCCTGACAC
>CAEGAF010129989.1:0-10371 GCA_903067075.1 Micropoecilia bifurca
GGCAGTAAACACTCCAATATAACAACTTACTTGTCAATGACGCACACTTATAAGGAGAACACACATAATTTGGACTCTTTCCCACGTGTTCGCACAGTGGTTCGGTAACCCAACTTCCCCACCAGCTATCAGCCACGTTCGTTGCGGCAAGGCGATGACGTCATCACTGCCCTAACTATGGTATCCCTTAAGGGACAAAAGTAACGCTGAACAGAAACATTATGCAAAGAGTAATACTCAGCACCAACTTAACTATTTAAAGGTCTTTTGAACACATGTTGTCGACAATCAATGAATACCCTTGAGCTGAGGAAAACCTCGCAGCCACAGGAGCTCAGGGAGGTTTTGTTAGTATGTAATTCATTTAAAGGTTCCGTGGAACACGCTTCTTTTAGCGGTGGAGGTTCTAGCATGAATGGTGCCCCACTGACCCAACCTGAGCTGCAGGTTGGACCAGACCAAATATTCTCGATTTTGATTCATGGAGGGATCAAATCTGTCTAAGGTTTCCTTAAAAAGATTCCTATTCAGAGTTTCACTCTAGGTTTAAAGATGAACATCTGATAATAACCTCCACATTATTTCCAGGTGTGCCAAAAGTTCCTACAATGCTTCCGCTGCACACAACGGCGCATGTGGCCACGCTGCACTGATAAGGGTGTCAGTCAAACTGTTATGTGTTTTAGGTTCTTAAGCAACCACACATGTTCCCTGTACTGCCAAATTTTCTTCCACTTCTTGAATTCCAGCCTTTTGCTAATTTGTTGCCCCCCCAACTGAGCGCTCCCTCTAACTAAGCAGCTCCCAGCCAAGTCCCTATTAGAGACTGCTGGCCTCTAATCTGCTAATCAGAAAACTCATTTTTTCCCCCCTATCCGTGAATTCCCGGCAGACCGCAAATAACACACAAACACACACACGCACACACAGATTGTGCTTGTTCACCTGCATGTTTACACAGACACACATAGCTCTGCGTTTTCTTTTTTTTCCTGTAAGAGGCGGGGTCTTACAGTAGGAAGAGGATCTCCCAAACCACCAACCTCTCCACCAAACACACCTATTCCTCCTCTTCTCCTCCGTCAATGGAGAACAGAGAGTGTAGGGAAGGCAGAAGCAAACCAGCTGGGCAGGAGTAATAAAAAGGAGAAGAATCAATAGGGCATGCAATGGAGCCAAGGTGCTGCCATTCATCACGCCGCCTCCCTGACTCCCATCATTCATCATGCTCAATGAGGCAGCAAATAGGAAAATGACTATTTGTATCAAACACATCTGCACTCATCCACCAAGGTATTTTATTCCCATTAACTCTCAGAGTAAAATACGCACAGGCTTGTTGTTTTTTTTTTCTCACCACCTCCCCTCCCCCACTCCCTTTCTACGATTGTGTGTGTGTGTGTGTGTCATCTTGGTGCCACGCGTTGTCTCTCTGTTTGTAAAGAACGGTGGAGTAAAAAATTTCTGGGCCAAAGAGCACGTCTACACTCAGGTTTGTTTTCTTTCTTTCTTTTTTGTTTTTACATTTCTCCACTCGTTCCCTCTCAAGCATTTTTATGATTCTGCCACACCCCTAATTCTCTCCCCTCCCCTCCACCTCATCCCTCCAACCTCTCACCGTCATATTTTATCTTGCTGTCATTGGTGGGTTCTCGTGGATGTCTTTATTTCTCAACACTGACCACAAAAAAAAAAAAAATCTCCCATGCGGGTGGATTATTATTATTATTATTATTATTATTTTATTTTTTGCCTTCTCGGGGTTTACGGTCTCGCAATAAATCTTTGTGGTGGATTGTGTTATTCCAGAGAGTCTTATTCACGCCTGTGCTCTATAAATTACCCGTGCCAGGTAAGATGGAGGTGCAGCTCGGCCTGGATGAGATGCAAATGTTAAAGGGTGGGGGCAATAAGGATGGGGGACTATCATCATTATAGTGTAATACCCCATGAAATGGTGGGATCATTACAGTCTATGGCAGAATCATTATTGTCTATGAGCTTTATGAGGTTCTGGGTAATGACAGGAAAGCACAATAAAGGGGGAAAGCGGTGCGCCCTCGAAAGCTCCCCGTCAGGCCCCCGTGATCCAGCCGCTCAACCTTCACACTGAGCCGTTTGCTTTGAGGCGACGGGAACCCCGTCAAAATATTGTCGGCCTGTATTGTTTTAATTGAAACTGTCAGATTTTTAATTGATGTGGACGATTGCTGAAGCACAAACCACAAACAAACGTGATTCCCGTTGAGATGATGAGGGATTTGATCTGCTCTTTTCTTTGAAAAATGAAAAATAAACAGTCAGGTATAGAGTCGACAGCGGTTCAAGCGTTTACTTAAGTGTGCAGACTGAATTAATTTGTAGTATTTGAAAGATGAACGTTTTCCCATTTCATGGAAGGAAATGACTCATGGTGTTAAATATTATACAAGGAGCAGTGTGGTGTGTGCTTGTGTTCAGCCTCCAGATTCAGCGGTTCATTGAACCAACTTTCACCTCGGTGGCAGTGGGAAGTCTTTCAGACATCTCTGTAAGTTTTGTATGGGTCGTAGCTGAAGTGTCTTTTTGGAAATTGTAAAAGCTCAGTCTCACTGTAAAAAGCCGCCGTCTATGAACACCCATTTTCAGGCCTTGCCACTGATTATATGTATTTTTCTAAACCATTTAATTTCATTCTGGCTGTGGAAATAAATTTGCTGCTTTTGAAAGTTTCATTGCACAACAATTCAGTACCACACTCCCCCCATTTCTGTTTTCTGTTTTTCTCAAACTCTTCCAGAACGTTATCGTTGACCTGCCTGCTGTGTTCTTTGACCTTCACAATCCTATACTTTCAGTAATGTCCTCAAAGAAAACAGTTTGATATTTAAGTTTAAATCTAAAACAAGCTTAGTTAAATAATGACTTTTTAAAAAATGGACTGACTCAACTAGCTCAATTCTAACCGCTCTGCACATCTGGTTTGTCCTCCAATGTTGAAAATAAAAAAGAATTGATTAATAACCCAGGAAAATAAGTGATAGACTATTTAAGTCTATTCTAACAAGAGGATGTAATAAACTTTTCCCTAACTTAGCTCAGAGCCCTAGCTTGCTAGCAAGATGGACTTCAGCATTAGCATCATTGCTAAGCTAGCTAAAAACGGGATTTCAATTCTTCTCAACCACAACTCTGATGATCGACCAATGGGCAAGAGGCAGATGTTAGGCTGAAAAAACACTGTCTGAAAGGGAAAGTCCATCAATTTAGAGTATTCACTTCATGTAACAATCTTTTTTTTTTTGGTTGTGAGAGGAAGCTGAATCCAGACCATGCTAATCCATCTAAAAAGACCCAATTATGAGATTCGAACTCGTGACTTTTTTTCTGAAAGGCAAAATTTTATCCAAATGCTTCACTGTGATGTTCCACTGGACAAACCACATGAACCAACACCTCCACTTATATTCCAGTCAAACGGTTTAGGTTGGAATTTTTACCAAAATAAGGTTGGAAATGTTTAAATCTAACCAACATTTAATATTGGACTTAAACTCATTAAAATGTATGACTTGAATGGCTAATCCCGCCAGAATTCATTGTTTACAGTGTCGGTTCAAGTAGCACAATGACTACACCAGACTAACTTAACAACCCAATAGTTTGTGGCTGCGGACTTGAAGTTCTGTAAAAGGCCACTTTCACTTTCTCCTCTCTCCTTTTTAATGCACCTCCATCTGGCGCCCTGCCTGTGCCCCACTTTCCCTTGGGCTCCTCGGGGAGCAGCCGGCAAAGTCACAGACTGCAGGCGCAGGCCTTTGGAATTCATAAAATTCATAGGATTTTTCACAAATGAATGAACACAATTTTCTACCAATTTCCTCATTATGCAAATATGCAAAATATCACATTTAGGCCAATTAGGCCTCCACACAGTTCCGAATTTAACCGTTTAGGCCGGTAATTGCAGAAACTATCAAATAATTACCGCTGCTAATTGCGAATATTTGTGACAGATACAACAAATTCTCTCGCAAATTACGTTTCATTCAAGAAGCCATTGACTAACCCAGCAACTTTTTTTTCCTTCTTTTTCTTTTTTAAAATGCAAAGTCTAATTTAGCTTACATAATAGAGCGAATTGAGAGCTTGTTATCAAATTTGAGCAATTCATAAGGCCGTAATGTGGAATGATGAATTAAATTGGTCCAAGATCCACTCTGTGTTTTACTGATCTATTTCACTGGCCATTCTATTTGTTGGAGAAACGTCTCCTGCTATTATTATGGCTGCCTCAAAGTCTTTCATGTGGCAATAAAAGCTGATAAATGGTGATGGGTTCTTAACACCGGGCCTGGCGTTAACAGAGTGGACTGAGGTTTGGCTTTTTAGATATATCTGTTTTTGTCTTGTTATTGCAATGAACCATTTAATAACAATATAATAAAACATCTTGTGACAAAGCCTTTCTTTTTTCCTTTTATTATTTTTTTTCCTTCTTCCTGCTGTGGCGTAATAAACCGCTCACAGCTGCAGGTGCTGCATTCAGAGAAGGTCATCTTTGGACACAGACATTTCTCCCACCCCCACTGCTGGGAGCAGGCATTTCTAACTGTCTTGTCGGTGACCCGTTAGCGGATTATGGATGTCCCCCTCGGGTGGTGATTTGTTTAATCTGTGGAAATGGTCCTGGTGCTATGTAAACAAGCCGGGAGCGGAGTGAAGGGGGCCGCCCGAGCGTGGCGAGGAGCCCCTATTTGTCAGGGACCCTTCATAAAACACGGGGATGATGTCTTCATTTTGAATACAAGACTAAAAGACGTGAATGCATTTCAGGTGGATGTAAATGAAAATAAACCCCAACTGGAATCGTTTTATATGTTCAAGATCTGATCCATCAGATATTTTTGACAGTGTGTTAAGTAGATGTAACTTATTACATCTGTGTTCAATCCAAACAGTATGTTAGGCAAGCAAAAAAGTTAAGCCTTCTCAGTTAAATTTTGATGTTTTAATTTTGATTAATTAAATTTCGATTAATTGTTTTAATGCGTTAAGAATTTTAACACAATCACTTTTTTTAATGTACAAAAGTTCTGAGGAACCTTTATATTTGTGTGTTTCTGGTACAACCTGAAAACTGTCGGACAACAAACTTCACTTCTCTTGCGTTCAACTTTTGCTTCAAAAAACAATCTGATGGGACTTTGGAAAATATTATTTTTGTGTTCAAGTTGTGCTAAAAGACGTTAGCCTATCAGCTAAACTATTCAAGCCTGAAATAGCATCACATTGCTAAACATGTTGCAGCAGCACAGATGTCCCAAACTCTAGCGTCAGCATCCACAGTTCACATTTTTTCAGAGAAGCTCTTGGAGGGATTGTTCCTGAAACACTTGAAAGCTGAAAGGGTTGGATAGCACTTTGCACCAGAGTGATGGTTGCATAATCTAACAGATTGAAAGCAAATATCATTGTTATTGAACTCATATGTCTATTCATTCAATAATTTAGCAGCAAAAAGGGTTTTTGAATTGAGAATGTTGCTTATTTTGTCAATATAAGGTTTCCGGTTAGATCTGGTGTCCAGGTAATTTTGGGATTGCTCTAGAACTATGGGATATCTGGGTTCCCTTAGTGGTCTCAAACTCCAGCCTTCAGAACCTCGACTCCTGCAACATTTACATGTCTCTTTGCTTCAGCACACCTGGCTTCAATATTACCTTATTATTACCTTATTAGCAGAGCTCTGTAGAGATTATCTGTGTACTAGTGAGGCAGTTTAGTCATTTAGGTCCAGTGTGTAGATCAAGAGACACATGTGAAAGTTGCAGGATACTGGCACTTGATGAGTGGAGTTTGAAACCACTGGTGTAAGGACTATCCAATCCTTGTATGCCCAAAGAAAGAGATGTGTTCGCATTCTTAGCTCAAAGCCGAGTCTGTTCCTGTTAGGATTCATGCTAGTGGTTCTATGTGTCTGTTCTAGAGGATGTAATCCACCTGCTGGTGCCTTCATACCTAGCTGTAATCAATTCCTTTGCATGGTGTAACTTTTAAGAAGTTGCCAGGCAGACATTTGGTGCCATCTGGTTGATTTCTTTGCAACTTCCATGCCACACTGGTTCCTGTCTCTAAACCTTTCCTTGGTCTGGATCTCCTTCAAACCTACATCATCCACCGTTGTCTTCCAGAGCGTCACCGCCATCAGCTCCCATTAGCAAATCTTTGAGATTAGAGGAACTCACTCATTCGCCCATCCATCAAATCACAGTCATTTACATCCACAAATCCAACCGTCTCTCCAGGCCAGGTCATAAAAACCCTCTGAGACAACAACAGTTCCCAGTGGACTCCACCGTAGCTGCCCCTTATCACCGATCCCTTATGTGTTGGTCATTCACTGCATCTCAAGTAGTTGTGTAGCATGTTGATGACGTTGATGTTCTGTTATCTTCTTCAGGGCATGACCTCCAGCATCCCAGGGGCTGGGATGAGAAACTCAGAGGTAGGGTGAGAAACTCAAAGTTGAGATGCTGCTTTTCTGCATACGATGCAATCAGCTGAGGTGGTTCATGAATCAGATCAGGATGAACCAGAACCTGCTGGAGGGACTGTGCATCGCATGAATACCTCGGAGGATGTTGCTGGAAAGTGGGAAGTTGGGGTTCCCTCCTTCAACTGTTGCACCCACCTGATCTCAGATAAGCAGAAGACCATGGATGGATGGATGGATGAAAATGTCAACAGAAGGAATACAAACTAAAGTGTATTTGATGTACTTCCTCTAGTTTCTAGTAGATACCTACTGTTTACATTCAAGCCTATTGTTCATAATACTCATTTTCCTGGTGCTTTTATCTATCGTCAAGGAATCAAGGAATTCATCCAACTCGCCAAGCGTCTTACCGCCATGCAGTGTGTGAATTCATAGCGTTTGAAATATAATAGCTGACCGAATTTTGCTTCCAAGCATTCCTCTGTGGTTGTGATGTTGCACTGATTGCGATTTTGTGCATTGTGCTGCTCTATTTAGCAGCTTCACCACAATGGGCATGCAATGCTGCTTGTCATATTTGGGCATAGGGGTTATTGAGGAAATGTGGAGACCCCTAAAAAAAGATCGATGTTTAGAGGTGGAAAATGACAAACTCAGATTAAAAAGGGGGCAGTCCAGAGTTTCAGGACACACATTTTTAATGAATCAGCATTATTGTTAATTTGAAGATGTCGTGCAAACCAGAGTAGTATCAAAATTTTTTTGGAGACTCAATTCAGAAAATACTCTGAACTTGTTTCAAGTGGCTGATTGTTGTGGTTTTTGTATTTTTTCTAACCCTGCATGTTGTTCTTACACACACACGCACACGCTCATGGTCATATGTGAAGCTCCAGGGTTGGACCCTCATGGAGAATGATTTTAGGAGTGAATGGAGATGAAGGAAGGGATATTAAGTCACTCTATATAACATCCAGGACACAATGCCGCAGTGATTGATGGGCACAAAGTGGGAACAGCAGGACAGGTGGCGAGGACGGGGGGAACCAGAGGAGGGATGGGGAGGAACGGGGCGCTGGGTGGTCCTCAGAGACAGCAGGGAGGGGAGTAAATATAGGAGGGACAGAAGAAGGAGAGGAGATAAGGTGAACAGAGAGAAAACAGATTTCCAAAGAGACCAGGGAGTCTATTTGTATGAGTAATCAGCCACCGATCCACCACCTAACACACACATATATTCACCCCCGACACACTCACTCACACGCACACACACTCACCGCTCTGTCTCTCTCTGTCAGGCGTGTTTACCCACTGATTTTCTCAACAAGACAGCCATTGACACTGGATGGATGGGGCTAATCCGACACAGAGAGGAACAGCTCTGCCGGGGTTACAGGTCTGAGATGGAGCGCCCCACACACACACACACACACACACACACCTCCTCACCTAATCTTCCGGCAAATATTTATCACTATCAATTTGGCCTGACTCCGTGACATTAAAATACCACATATAGATAACCTCTTGCTGGAGAATCGATCGCCAACTCCTGCTGGCCCCCGCCGGCTCGTCCGGTCCCTGTCGCGTCGCGCCGCCCCACCAGAGGATCAGATTGAGAAGGTCAGCGTAGTGGCACATCGCACCTGGTACCGAACAGGTCATCTGTGCAGCTGCAGTGCCCAGGGAGGCTTTTTTGCATTTTAATAGGGTTTTTTTTTTTACCAGACAGAATCCCAAAGAGAACCGCTGGGGTCCCTGAAACAGTGGGCAAAGACGCTTCTTTCCAACTGAGTGAGAAACTCAATCTCAGTTACTTTATTTATGATACATTGCAAAAGTATACACATATGACGGCGTATTAGGGCATTTGCAGACAGAAAAGTAAAAAGTAGATTTCCGCCAAATATCTCCAGATTTCTTAGACTAATCTCAGACATTTTCCAGAGAAAATAAGTACATTTCTGACTTTGAAAAGTTGCAGCTTTGCTTGAAAAGACTTGGAATTTTTTTAGATTGATCTCAGAAATTTTCTGGAAAAAAACAAGGAAATTTTCTGAGTTTGAAAAAGCAAAAACATTGCTTGAAAGCCCTCGGATATTTTGAGATTAATCTAATATTTCAAGAAAGAGCAAAAAAAATAAATGTTTCAAAAGTTGAGAATTTTTGACTTTTGCCAACTTTTCAACATTTTGTCATCTTCTACCAATAGAACAATATGAGCATTTGTAAAGTGGAATGCAAGCACAAGTCAACTTCACAAACTTGTTTGCAAACAAATATCTGAAAAGTGTGGTAAACAGTTGTGTATTACACTTGTTACTTCAAACTTTCTTAGGAACATTTTTGTTCCTGGTAAATTTACTGGTAAATTTAAAGTAAAAAAAAAAACATGTTTCAAATTCTACATGTTAAAAAATTAGTTTATAAATTTAATTTTTGCCTTTGTTTATTCATGGATTTAAAGCGTCTGACTTTTTCTGGTGCAGAATGATGACACATTGCTGACATAGACGTGGGATATATGCAACATAACTGTTTAGACTGCAGACACTTTGAAAACAATCTGATGAGTATACTATTTAGCACCATTTAGGGGCACAAATTGGATTTTTGGGGGTTTGTGGGAGTGGAAAGATCAGAATTGCCATGAAAAAGTTGAATATAGGGCAAAAAATTTGGCTTGGGTCGCTTTTACCTGCTGTGTGAACTTAGCCAATTTCGTAAAGGACAACTTCAGTTTTGTACCTACAAATGTCTATTTAGTTTTGAATTATTACGTGTCATTTTACGGCGTTTGTGTTTTAAAGCATGTTACAACATGAAAAATATGGAAATGAAGATAGGATGTACGTGGGACTGGCCAGACGGAAAGAAGTACTGTTCACCATTTATCCACTCACAGATCAGTTTGGGCTTTCTCCCATTCACTTGGATTCCTCCCATAGATTGTTGTTGTTCTTTTTACCGGTCCAATCAGCAAACAGAAGGGGAAGTTGTGTACATTTTCTGTGCCGTTTTAAAATTGTAGTCTGTAGTTTTAACAATGGCGGCGGAGGAAGTGAACGAAGCCGTTGAGTGTGTGTTGGCTATCCAAATATTGAAACTTTAACAGCTGGCTCGTTCGGCTTGGCACTTCTGTTTGACAGTGAAGAGTAGTTTTTTTTTTTTCTTTTTTTTTTTTACAGCATCTCTACTTAATCACCGAGACGATTTTGGGCAAAATATTGCAAATTTACCCAACATTTCATTAAAATGTCAAAATTCACACAGAAACATAAAGATATATAGAACCCTAAATAACCTATTTAAACAGTTAACTTTGTTTTTTTACGTCATTCTCAGAACCATGTTACAACATCTAAAATAAATGCAACACGTAAGCCTGTCACAATAACAAATTTTGCTGGACGATAAATTGTCACAGAAGTAATTATGACCTACAATAATATTGTTATTTTGAGATCATATAAATGTAATATGGATATGACATAATAATGCAAGAACCCATGCTCAAGAATCAAACATTTTTAAATTAATTTTAATAAATTTAAAGTTTAACACCTGGATGACATATTAAATATTCAAAATAAACAAAATAACAAATAAAATTAATGATGAAGTCTGCAAACAAAAGTGCTAGTTGAGACCAATACACTAGAGCAGTGCTTCTCAATTATTTTCTGTTACGCCCCCTAGCAAGAGGAAAACTATTCGCGCCCCCCATGACTATCCGTCGCTGCATAACATTTTATCCTTAACATTAAAGAAAAGAAAAAAGAAAGACATATGGTCAAACTTACAAAGAATAACTTAGTTAAATCGTGTTTTAAGTCTGCAACAGAAAAGATGTGGTTCGCTACCTTATATGATGCTAACGGCGCTCGGTGCTT